>VXCM01000431.1:166128-180349 GCA_014773175.1 Lucifuga dentata
GGGGGGGGGGTTGTCTCTCAGCAGCTTTCATACAGACTGCGAAAAACCAAAATGAGCTGTCACTGCAATTCCCAGGATGCCTTGCTGTTTAGCATAGCAGCAGCAACAGCAGCAGCAAAGGTGTGTGTGTGTGTGTGTGTGTGTGTGGGCCGATAAGCTGATAAGCTAACCCCCCATCCCCCCTCCCCCCCTCACTCTCTCTCTCTCCCTCGCGCTCTCTCTTTCTCACACACGCACACACACATATACACGCACACACACAGATAATTAAGCAGAGCAGAAGCTCCCCCTGACGCGAGTCAGAGCTCATCTGCATTTTGGCCTCCGGCGCGCAGATAGGAGCAATGCCTGATGGAGGGAGAGAGAGAGAGAGAGAGAGGGCAAGCGAGGGAGGGAGGGATGAAGGGAGGGAGGTAGAGAGAGAGAGATAAAGTGAGTGAGGGAGAAAGAGAGAGAGAGGGTAAGGAGCCAATTAGCCAGCTGGATGGATGAGTGACTGACAGCACTCTTGACACACTGCTATCTGGGCTTTTCTACACACACACGCACGTACACACACACACACACACAAGCTCCCTCCTCATCTCTCTTTCCATCNTTCTACACACACACGCACGTACACACACACACACACACAAGCTCCCTCCTCATCTCTCTTTCCATCCATCCATCTCTCTCTGCATGTGTTTCAAGCTGTGTTGGTGTCTCTTCTTCTCTGCCTTCCTGCGCTCTGCATCAGAGTTGCACTCCAATCGCGTCCCCCGCTGCGCTGATATGTCCAACGACCTTGCCCAATGAGAGCACCCGCTGGGCCGCGGTCCCGCCTCTCATGAGCCGAATGCTAAAGTAACGGGGTCAAAGGTCATCGTTCCACCGTTTTACCAACAAAAAACTCCATTTGTTAAGGGCTTGTTTTTCCCTCCTTTCACACAAAGGATGTTTACAGCGACTTGGAGATTGACGTTTCTGAAACGTGGATTCCAGTGGCAGTTTCTAGGTGTGTGTGTGTGTGTGTGTGTGTGTGCGTGTGTCAATGTACTTTTCTCCTTGTGAAAACCTTGCTGAGGTGCTGAATCTTGGAATGAAGATATTTTTATGAAGTGATCATTTTGCTTAGTCTTCACTTTGTGCACGGCACGGTGAGAGTTAGAGCAGGTTTAGAGGTTCTGAATTAAGTCTTCATTGCAGCTGTGCACATATAGTTTTGCCTTCATCAAGAATAAATTCCCATCTTTGTCCTCCATTCCTCTTTCTGATATTGACACAAACTTCCTTGTACTACTAATGAACGCACGTTTCAGGTTGTTGAAGTCTGAAGTCGGCAACATTCACAAACCCAAACACCACACTGGAAAGCATTTAGATCAAGGACATTTTCAGGGGACTGGAACTATGATCTAGGAACTAAAACAAGGCCAGTCATCCTCAAAGTCTGGACTCCAGTCTGGATCTGGACCGAACCACAACTGTCTCCGAACTCTGAGCAAATTATACTTTTTGTATTGTCTGCTAGACATCACTGCGATGCAATGAGTCAATTTCTCTGCTTTGCAGTCGACTCCACTGCTGTGTAGAAAGTTTTTTTCCTGATATTTTGTTTATGAAAAAAATATTCTGACTTTTTATATGTTTATATGAATTAATGAAATTTCGATGAATAATACACATTTTCTTATTCAGTTTTCTGTCCTTGTCATTTTTTTCATAATGCTTTTTAAAAATTGGTATTGAGCTTGGCATTCATAAAGTAAGGTGATTTAGGCTTTTTCAAGTCTAGTACAAGTGTCCCAGATTATAAAGTGACCTGTCCCAGATTATCAAATTCAGGCAGAATTTTTTTTTTTTTTTTTTTTTNCACACACAAAAAAAAAACACTAATAGGTGTGGCATATCTCCTCTGGATATGATACTGACATTCTGTCTTCTGATATGGTAAGAAAACATCTTACAGATTTCAGAAATGTCTAATGTGTTGATTTAATGTGTTCGATAGATATTGAAATAACTCGCAGAAGTCAAAATTGCAAAAAGTCCCAGATTACCCATATTCACCCTATTATCTGTGAGACATCGCTGCAATGCAATGAGTCAAAATTCTCTGCTTTCTCCACTGCAAGCATGCAGCGCTCCGAATATCCAACTGCTCCACTGTGTGAGAATGTCGATTCTGCTTTGGTTTGGTCCAATCACATTCAGCGTCCCTTCATCTCCATGACAATGATGGGTTGGGTTGACACAGCGTTGGGGTCATTGAGAGTTGACAGTGCAGATTGAGAGTTGATAGCACAGGTAGTTTCAGTAGCACCCCCCATCCCCCCACCCCCTGCTCCACACCTTAAATTCCCGGTAAAAAATTAGGATCCCAATCCCAATGGCTTGACTGGCTTTAATAAATGAACCTTTGTCTTGTTGAAAATTTTCTTTGTGGACCTTTAAGATTTGTATTTGAGTACCCCCTTGGTTCATAAAATCCAGGTGAAGTACCTGAGTTCCTGGCATGGTTTCTGTTACAGGCTCTGTAGCTGCTATCAGTAGCCTGTTGTGTCTCCTGTAGGTTTTTGAGGACAGGGACTTCCAGAGCTTATTCTTATTTTACCCCAACGCTCCACCTGCCATGATCACAATTTGAATTTCATTACCATCATGCAAACTGAAAGATGACTGATAAAATCCTTGTTTTCCTAGTCCAACTTACTACTGTCTTGTACATTTTTAACAGCATTTTGTGGTTTGCTGTAGTACACAGATGGAGGCTTTGGGTCCATTTGTCCCCTTAGATGACATGAGGGGTCATGGAATGGTTTGATGAGCCTAAAAAGTATGTGAAGGTCGTCACTTTAACCAGCAGATCTGACTTATGGTAGATGTTGTACAAAGGCCCTCCTGCAAGAATCAAGACATAGGGATTCAGGCTCTTTCGATGTTCTTTGTGCAGGACCCCCAAGGTGAACTTTGTCTTTTCTACTTGATGCCTCTCCCTGGCCTTAATTGGTCCAAGTATCACATGGCTAGTTGCAGAAGCAGCCATGTGATACTTGGAACTACTTTAGTCAGAGGGGAGGAATCTGAAGTGCTTAAGGAGGACATGGCATGCTGTGGTTTGGGATGTGGGATCCTGCCTGCTCTGCCATTGTTTCCTCTTACATGTTTTGAAGTATACTGGGCCTTTAGTCAGCAATCCCCACCACCATCATCAAAACAACAAATGAGAGATCATCCTTCAGGGGAATGATGTTCCTGAAACTGTAGTTTACAGTCTCTGCCAGGCATATTGAATCTGGTCTGGACACTTTAGGCAGAATTCATTAAAACAAAATCATGTTAGCCACACAGCGTCACACTGAATAAGCTCTGTGACAATTGTAGCTCATTCATAAAGCTTCCTTTACTGTCCCATTAAAGTAGTGTTGCTGTAAGGGATGTTACAGGTAAAAGCTAGTGAAGATCAGTGTGTTAATGAACTGCTTCATATTGTATTTTAGACCTTTATCTGCTCTTAAAGCGAAACCAACACATTTAATCAGCAAAGGAAACATAAATTCTCTGATTTAGAGCTCCGCATTTTAAGAGATTAACACTAAGATGAAAGATAGACACATTACTCTCCACAGTGTGTAGTCGTGGTACACAGGGTGTGTGTGTGTGGGAGATAGTTACAGAGCGCAGAGGACAAGGCTTGAGGAAAAAGTGCAGTGTCACTAGAATGCGTGTGCCATTGGACCATTTCAATAAACTGACTGATCAGCTGAGTGGGATTATCTATCAAATGTATTGATCAGTAACACATGTGAGACAAATACAGTTTAAAATGTCATTTAGATGTCATTTTGCTGAAATTAACCTCCAGACTGAAACAGGTTTTTTTATGAATCGTTTCCCTGACATATAAATCAGGAAAAACTATAATGTCTCTTTCAAAGCAATGCTAAAAGGTGCCGGTAATGGTTGCTAGATGATATTTACCCTTATCAGCACATTAAATGTGGTACTGTGCTTTATGAATCGTGCCCTTTATGTTGGTTTTTCTTTAATTTGTCACCCGTATGATGCCTTCTTATAATTGTAAACTGTAACTCTATATTCTAAGAGCTCACTCAGAAGGAACTGAGACCTGAGTTTTAACACCACAGACGTTTGAATGGCTGTCACCTGGCCTAACAAATAAGAAGAAAGAAGCAAAACACACAAAAACAAATTTTCATCTCTTTTCCTTTGTGAATTTACAGTTCCGATGACAGCCACACTGTATGTAAATTCTAAACAAGACAAAAAAAAAAAAAAAAAAANAAAAAAAAAAAAAAAAAAGCAGATGTATGATATCTGTGGGTGGAAGTGAACATTTGGAAAAGGGAAGTGATGCGGTTTGTTGACAGAAGGCACAGTTGTTGGTACAGGAGGCCTGATGACAAGCTGCTGCAGCTTCCTGTTTGCCCACAGAAAGAACGCCCGAGGAGCAAAACAGAGAGAGAGAGAGAGAGAGAGAGAGAGAGAGAGGAAGAGGAGGAGGAGGAGGAGGAGTGGACAAGAAAATGAGGCTTAAACAGTCAGACCAACGGTTTTCTTGGACATTGCAGGATTGCTGCTTTTGTTACGGTGTGACACAGTCATGTTGCACCAATTTGCTCCTCTCCAATTTCTCCTCTGTTTAGATTTACTTTTTATTGATTTTTTTTAATTATTATTTTTTCTTATGGATCCAAACAGATATCATATGCTGATAAAGGTAGATCATACACTGAGAAAATGGGGACAATTTCTTAAAAAAAAGTGATACTACTACTACTACTACTACTACTACTACTACTACTAATAATAATAATAATAATAATAATAATTTATTTATTTATTCAATTTTAGAAATTATATAATTTTTACAAAATAAAATTTAAAAAAGAGTAATCAGACTTCTTTTAAAGAATGTAACAAGTACTGCACTGATTCACATCTGACAATACAAACAACACAGACAAAAATACTTCTGCAGATGCTTTTAGTATAAAGTTCATTACACTTTATTATCATACTCTAATGTTGCTGTCAAACAGGAATATTGTTCTTATCATTCTTCAACCTGAATATTATTGTTGTATTTGTTTAAATTGAGAAGTAGATTAATAGTAACTAGTAACTACCCCTTATTTATGTGGCTGTTGCAAACTGTTGGGCAAAAAGAGGAAAGAAAGAAAAGTAAAGAAAGTAAAACCAGAAACAGAGAAATAAGATAGCAAATAAAGATAAAGACAGACAGAAAACCAAACAAGTTATATAGTTACAGGAAGATTTTGAAAGAGAATCTTCCTAGTATGCATTGATTTTGGTTTTCCAGGCTTTACAAGTGCCTAAGAGGAAGAAAAACAGTTTATTTCTACATTCAAACTGAAAAACAGTTTAAAAAACAAACAAACCCAGCAATGTGGTGAATGATTTATGATTTGTAATTCATAATTATACCGATCTGAGGCTTAAACATCATTTAGTTATATAACTAAACTAAATAAGCTTAAGCTAAATGATGATCAGGTTAAACATCTACTGGATCAGCAATGGAGTTTGATTCATGACATCGTGTGTGACAGATTCAGTTTTGTGGATAGACATGAGATCTGGAAGAGGAGAAAAAAAGAAAACAGCCAAAAATATTAACAGAAACGACACAACCTCACACACAAAGTAACAGAATGAACCTGCAGTTTACTGATAGAAAATATGTAAAGGTGTTATTTCTCCCTGAATTGAACCCTTAAACGTACCATGTTTTGAGTGTTTTATTTGTAAGAGATTCAAACTGTAGATGTGTCACATTTCAGAATAAAAGATCTTCAGTAAACCACAGACACCCACATAACATCACTTTATGTGTTACTTTGGTTTTAGTAAATATTTAAAAATCCATAAACTCACTAAACGGCATTGTTAACCGAGATGCAATCATTGTAAAATTTGACATTTGCTGTGATTATGATTTTATGCATTAATAAGTGGATTAAGAAATGAGAAATCAGAACAGTCAACAACAATCAGAAGCAAACATTAGTTCAACAATTATTTAAACTATGGTCATAATCTGTAATTAATCGACTTTTGCAACTTCAACATAATTATCAGAAGTACTAAATAAAAAAAAAACAAACAAAAAAAAAAAACAAGTTTGACTGGATGCAACATGGATAATTTCATGTCTTTAAAGCTTTTCCCTCCTTTTATGGGGGGGATATTTAGACTTCAAACTTTCGAGCAGCACTGATGATGCTGTAACAAACCGAAATATTATCTTCTATTTCCTCTCATATTTTGATGCACTTGAGCTCATATTTACCCAACAAACATATGCATCACATGAACTGCTTCTCCGAGGTTATTTTACTCACATATTCTTTCTATTTCACTGCAACTTTTACCTGTAATTGACTTTTTTTCCATTTAAAAAGCCTGTTTTCTCTGTTTTAGGACACAGTTATCACCAGATTAGCAGATTACTGTATTCAGATGAGAGGAAAATAGAAGAATGGCAACATTTGAAGACAAGAGGAGGAAGGAGAAAGGGCGATGGACAAGGATGAGGAAGAAGAGGAGGAGGAGGAGGGGGTAAAGGGAGGAAGGTAGGGGGCTGAGTGATGGGCAGAGAGGTGGTGTGTCTTAGACAAAGGGATGGAGGGAGTAAATCCTTTTCTTCATCATTACCTCGTCTCTGCTACTGCCCTCACCTTAATTAGTCTCAGAGCAGCTCTCTCGGCCAGAAGTCTGCTTCATCCCTCCATCCATCCCTCCNCACCCCCCACCTCCACCATCTCTCCCTCCTCATCCCTTTCACCTCCCTTCTCTTTCTTCCTCTGCTCTCTCTTTTTCCTCCAGCGGTTTCCACATTTCCTCTGTCTCACTTGTGTTCCGCTTTATCTTCGTCTCGGTGGAAATTGACTGAAATACCAAACCCCCCCTAACCCCGCAATATCAACAGCTGTGCAGCTATACACACAACACAAAAGAGTTTAATGTTGGTAAATACCGCAGACACGCACACACACACACCCTCACACACACACATAGAGACATACGTGGCTGCTCCAGGCTTGGCAGCTATAAATACAGAGGATTGCAAAGAGAAAGAAACTCGGTTAAAAAGTTAAGTGGGGAAAAAAGCGGAGCTGTGAGATTGACACCCCGACGTCTCAGCTCTCTAGAGGCTAAATTAGGAGATCCAGAGTGCCACAGACACACACACTCATACCCACACACACACACATTCACACTCTGGCAGACAAGCACACCTTGAGAATACACATTCCCACAGTTTTCTAGGTGCACACACATACACACGGGTATGAGTGTGTGTTTTTGTGCACATGTCAGTCTCCGTGGTCCCCAGCTCCTCCACAGACAGACACTGAAGGCCTCGGATGTCCTTGTTTTCCCCTCGCTGGCTGAATGTTGATGGCTACAGGGACATTAATGCAGTGGCTTATACTGTACAAAATAATATTAGAGTGTATTTCTACTGTTTTCTATTATATGTTGGAGTGACAGAGAGGACAACAGCAGCAGCAGCAGGTCATCATCTGGATTTATTTAACAAATAATAAATGTCGAGTTGTCACATTGTTTGGTTGGATTTTTATGACGATAGTGATTCATCTTGTTATAAAGTTGATGAAAGGTTTGACGGTTTTTGTTTGAAAGACTCAGATTAGCTCTTTCCTGGAACAAAGTCTCTCAGTTCAGGGGCCTAGAAGAAAAACTGGATGTTTAGCTGAACAGACAAACTTACAGAAACTCAAACTTTGTTAGTAGAAAATCTGAGGAAATACTGATGGAAGCAAATGAAGGGAAACAAGAAAACGTAATGAGCAAATTTCCATTTAAATTCATAGCTGTAAAACATCAATCGGCCTGTAAGAAATCTTTAAGTATCATATTTATTTGGTAGATGATTGTGTCTTTGGGATGAAATTCATGCAGGATTTGAACCCAGGACCTTCTTGCTGTGAGGCAACAACACAAACCAGAATGCGTCAGTTCCAAGAAGAACACGACTACATGACAACATGGCTCAGATTTCCAGGATTTCAGATGTCATTTCATCTTAAAGCTCCACTCCATCATTACAAGTCATGTGTATGCAGAAATGAAAATAGCTGCTGCCTCATATTGAGAAATTTTAAATAACGCCATGAACAGATGATGAAGAAGTATTTAAGGTCACGTGTTCTTGATAAACACATATTAGGAATTTCATTGAATAAGTGCAGAAAAGCTTGAAAAAGTTGTTGTTGCATTGATCTGCTCTATGGTGAAGGAATGTGTGCTTCACCCTGCAGGGGGCGCTGTTAACATGAAAGATGATCCATTTGTGCAAAGTGCAAATCTTATTGCGACATCAGCCGCTAGATGGCGTTCAGACTCTTCACAGACTGAAAGCACAGAAACCTGTCTGTTAATCTGGGTGTCTGTCTCCTCTGGATGTTCATGTGTTTGTTATTGGTCAGACTTAACCAGAGAATCTGAATTTCCACAATTTATTGAAATTTCATAATGCTGATAGACGTAAAATCAATTATTACATGTGTCCTTATGAGGGGAAAATCAGAAGGGATAAAATGACATTTTTTGAGAATATGATTGATTTTTGTGTATATGGTGGCTGTGATGTCATATTTGACATATTGTTTTTTCAAGAAAAAACATCAATTGCTTATTCTCTGAAAATATGATATATTGTTGATTGTAATGGTGGTTATGATGCCATGAAGGTCGTAGTTGACCCAGCTTTTAATTTGCCATGATATCAGTGTGTGTGTGTCCTTTAATTTGATTATCTGTTTTAATGCCCAATATGAATGTCAATGTGTGTGTTTGTGTGTGTGTGTGAGTATGTGTTTCTGTGTTTGTGTGTTTTAGGCTTAGAAAAGTGGAAGGCAGATATTAATCCATCTCATATGGTAAACTGTGACTGAAGTGCTGCTGCAAAGGAAACCCTGCCGGGTAATGTCCAACTTGAATTGAGTGCCACACATACATACACAGACACCCACCCATCCACACACACACACACACACACACACACACACACACACACATGCAGAAAGAGACAGTAACTATTCAGCCCATTCTTGCGTAAATCACTTGGCCTCAGGGCTCTCTTAACCCTCTCTCTCTCTCTCTCTCTCTCTCTCTCTCTCTCTCTCTCTCTCTCTTTCTTAGATGTCCCTTTGAAAATGATAATGCTGCTGGACAGAACAACTGGTTGCTGTGATGCTGCTGCTTTAGCTGCTGCTGTATCTGCATGAGAAAATGTGTGAAATCTAAAGCATCAAGGAACAGTTTGGGGAACAAAATCCAAAATAAATGTAAAAAAAAAAGAAAAAAAAAGCAGAACAGAGGAGTAAATATACATACATGTGCATAAGCTGATGTATACACACTCCGTTTATGACAACACTTAAGCAGAGAAATAAGCCTTTTGTTAAATGCCATAAATTCCATATTCATGTGGAAATATATAATGTGGTAAATTTTAAATGTTAGTGTGAAAGGCTAATACAGTATATTTAGTATATAATTGTATATAGTATTATGTATAGATAATCAGTTGCCAATCAATAGAATATCTCTGAATATTTTGATTCAACAAATATAGTCTTTGTTTTGTTTTGTTTGTTTGTTTGTTTGTTTGNATCTCTGAATATTTTGATTCAACAAATATAGTCTTTGTTTTGTTTTGTTTGTTTGTTTGTTTGTTTACTAGCTGTTTTAGCCCAACAGATATTATTTGACTTCAATTCCAATGTAAAATTAAACTAATAGGTGATATGAGCAGATATCAGAGGATATGTTTGTTTTGTTAATAATTTTGATAACCATGATTTATGCAAAGGTGGTGCTTTTTTCACTTTTTAAAGTTTATTTTACAGATGGGTGATATTTTAATCTGCATATGACTGGGAATTAATGAGAAGTGTATAAATATGATAGAAGTATTTTTTTCTTTTTGCTCACAAGAGTTCTGTATTTTTCAACAGTTATTATCAAAAAAAAAAAAAAAAAAAANAAAAAAAAAAAAAAAAAAAACATTTGGGATATCTTACTAACTTGTAAGACCTGTATAGTTTCAAAAAACATTAACATAATTCTGAAATATAGATCAGAAATTTGATATGAAAAGTTTCTTTGCAAAAGCAGACAAACTCCATTTTTATAAATTTGTAATTTTTACCGTATATTCCAAGCAATATCAATCAAACTATAGGTTACATTAGTTCTGTTCCTTTATTTAGATTTTATCATTTTAACTCCACATCAGTCTGATTGCAAAAACCATGTTTGGCTTTTTTTTGACAATTTTTTTAAAAACACAGCTATCTGAGTTATCAAATAGTCTCACTCTAATAGGTCTAAAATCAGGGACCTAAGCTGCTATTATCCACAAATTAAAATGTAATCAACATATGCTTTTGTTTTACAATATTACATGATACAACAATGTCTTACAACATGAATTATGACTCCATGGTGAAGCACATGAGAAAATAATCCATCTTATTTTGATTGATTACACTGAAAAGCTCAAACGCAGATGAGATGAAGGTGTGAAATCATCATCATCATCATCATCATCATCATCATCCTTTCATGATCATGAATAAGTAAGGATCTTATGGAGGAATTAATAAGCGGCATTGATGCTGCTGGTTTTTGTGACTGGAAACAAAACTCCACATTGAGTCAGTCAACATGGAGTCAGAGAGACGATATGTTGGCTTTTGTCAGCAACAGAGTTTTTCAAAGGGAAGGAAAAACTACGGGTGGATCGGCACAAACACACATTCACACACGCACATGCATGCACACAGACTCACACTTCAGTATTAGCAAGTTGTCTCAGGCTTGCTGAATCCCTGTAATGTTCCTATTAGCAGCTTCAGTTAAAATGGCATTTCATCAGGCAGCTGACAAGTGAATTATCTCTCCTTTTCCTCCCTATTTCCTTCTCTCTCTCTCTCTCTCTCTCTCTCTCCCTCTCTCCCTCTGTCTGTCTGCCTCGGTCTCCCACTCTCCCCCCGGCTCAGTGACAGTAGCCTTAGGCCTGAGATAAAGAGGAGGCGCGTGGTGCTCGGCGCTCTCACACACACTCCGCAGAACTGAAGTGACATCCTGTCAAAACAATAGTTTACTACAACAGGAACTTGTGTGTTCTGTCAGACACAGGCTGAACTTCAACTTTGGGACATATAGATTCCTCTTTCATATTGATCTCCCCCACTTTGCCTGTGTGTGTGTGGTGGGGTGTGTGTTTCATTTAGGCCAGGATACTTGGATCCCTGCCCAGAATCAGAGTGTACCTGGAGATAAAAACTCAGAGGACAGTTTAGATACTGCTCATCATACAAGCCTCTGTAGTGCTCCGGGGAGAAATTGCCATGGTTGACAAAGCTCCTCCAGAGCTCGTGTGCAAGCCGCGAACGTTTTCATGCTGTGCCTATAGATACTCTCCCTCTTCTCGCCTCAAAACTCTCATTTCCCATCTCTGCGTTACAGCGAGCGGAGCTGAAGATACCTGGAGGACAGTAAACCCCGCTGTCACCTGTGAAAACAACAAGAACCCTTTACTTTTCCCTTCTTCCTGCCAATCTGATGTCAATAATGAAGGGAAGATGGGAACATGACGCAAGAAGGATTGTGATTTTTCGTGTTTTGAGGGTATAGGAGAAATGTAAAATAGCTATTGGCTTCCTGTCTGAAACAGCTCTGGAAATTGCTTTTGAGGCTCATCTTTCTTATAAAAACAGTCTGATCTGTTCTGCAGCCACCAGGGGGCGTTATAGAATGTGGTGCTTGAGTGTGGTAGCATCCCTCACCTACAAAAAGAGGAAGTGTGACCTAAACCCTGACCTCCACATAGCAATCATCATATGTCACCACAATCATCAACAGAAGGAAATAGCTTTTATTATATGTTACTAGACTTATTTTTGCCTATTTCATGATTTCTAACTTCTCATCAACTCATGAGAGAACCAAAAAAAAAAAAAAAAAAAAAAAAAAAAAAAAAAAAAAAAAATTGAGGAAACTGAAGACACACACTGAATCACTAAATTTAATATTTTCCATGATTCACAATTCAGAAAACAGTAGTTTATAAAAAAAAAAAAAAAAAAANAAAAAAAAAAAAAAAAAAGCAAACTTGAATTATTTTTATTTAAACGTCTGGGTCTAAGTTGTAAAACTCTTGCAATTTTAAAATTCCAGGTTCCACCACTTCTTGTCCACAAATGCACCAAATTTGAGGTGGAAATATTGAGATTTTAAGGGGCAGTTAGTAAACATCATCTTCCTGTCATCCTTTTGTGTGTCAAACCATCCAAATCATAAAAAATGACTGAAACAGCATTACAACATTTCAACAAACTACCAACTTTTTTCAAGTGAACATTTTTTTTTTTTTTTTTTTTTTTTTTTTTTTTNTTTTTTTGTGGCAAAAGAAGTCCATGCGGTGCAAACGGAAAGCTGGACAGTTTTATTACTTATAAACAAACAGTAGCAGGTAGATTCTTCTAATTTTTAACTTTTGTAGGTTTCAGGGTGCTGATTAATTTGATCTGCATTTGGACAATTATTAGATTTGTTTACTGATCACTATTTCTCACATCTAAGCCACTAGGGGGGGCTTGTGTAAAAAAACTCTGATTACCACTGCGTGTTGTAATATTCAGATATTTTATTCTACATGGGCCTAAAACAGTGGGTGAGCTCTATTCTGCAGATGATACGATGACCAGAAATTAATCTGACTGTCTTTCATCTCAGTACCTCTTCAGCATCCTGTGTCTTGCTTTGTGCATTTTAGTCATTTAGCTTAAAGGACCATACCGTCCACTTTACATGTTTAAGCCTAATATATTCAATTTTCATACATGTTACATTACTGACACCCATTTCCCAAAGGATAAAACTGTATTTCAGCTTTTCTGATATTTTGCAAAATCTCTTAAACTTTCAAAATCAAATATTCAAGTGATACACCCACCTTAAAAATCGGTGTTTTGCCTGCTAATAGTTACGCAGCCTTATGAAGTCATGGTCTTTTAAATATTTCTATAAATGCAGGTCTTGTTTTAGGACTATATTCCCTGGTTGAGACATACAATCACTCCATGCTTTTTTATTGCACTTAAATTCTAAAATTACATAACTTCAAAAAAAAAAAAAAAAAAAAATCTGAATGAATGTGTTCGCGATGACAGATTACTTATCCCAAGAATGTTTTGGGCATTAACAAGTTGATTTTTATGGCATACCAGAATGAACTGGAAGGTAGGAAAAACAATTTTAATTCACCGTTCCAGTAGTATGCTTTGGGAAATGATTGTCAGTAATGTTATGTGTATGAAAATTGAATATATTAGGCTCAAACATGCAAAATAACTGGTATGGTCCTTTAATGCTGTTACCACAGCGATTTTGGGAGGCGTTCAAGGACACATGGCTGTTGCAGGGACTTTTCAGTTACTGCTAGGCTGCACCTAGACCAGCTGAATCAATGTTTTTATTATATTGTTTATATTTATAGAGTTATATGGCCTAACAGTTCAGCCTTATCCCTTCTAATAGTGAGTTCAGGAACAACACAAGTGGTAGTTTTTCTGAACATTTTTCCCAGAAGTGTCTGAGACAGGCTGTTCCACCTCTTTGCCACTAATCAGAGCATAAGCGTGGAAGTGAAAGGAATGGCGGCAGCGGCGTAGACGTGAGACACGGTGAATTTAGCCAGCCAGAACGTGTACGAACATCTTCAGCAACAATAGGTGAAGATAGGGAAGAGAGCGGCGGTTTCTATGTGCAATATTGTATAATTTTTGAGGCTATAAGTCAGATGGTGAAACTACACAGACATGAAATACATGCACACACACACACACATACACACAGAGACAAACACAAAACCAAGCACAAAGAAAGACCCCCATACATGGACAGACACAAAAAGACAGAGATGGACACATGGAACTATATATAATATATTCGTGTGTGTGTGTGTGTGTGTGTGTGTACACGTGCACACAAACATATGAAGTGTGTACATATATGTGTGATGTGTGTGTGTGTGTGTGTGCTACCTGGCCAGCAGTGGTAACAGGCTCTGAGGCCTTTAATGGGATTTAGCCCGAGGCTGTTTTATTAAGATGTCGGCTTTCCCTGCTGCCTCTGCAGCTGACACCATTCCCCACTG
>VXCM01000431.1:183830-205586 GCA_014773175.1 Lucifuga dentata
TTTTTTTTTTTTTTTTTTTTTTTTTTAAAGTACATACTTGTGCAGAAGCTGATCAAAGTGTTGCATTAGAATCGACACAAAGATTTGGGAATTATAGATTGAGTTATAGATAATGAAGCAAAATGCATAAATCCTTCATATAAAAGGTCATCCACAATGACCAGACTAGATCAGATTTCAACTAAATGTACAACAAAATCCCACATATCAATAATACTATTTCCTCAGTGGTAAGTTGTACCATTACATAAATATTAATTTGTATTTATTTCAGTTTCCAGTGGCCACATGCTGTTTCAAACACCACTGAACATTCATTTTTTATCCAATTTGTAAAAAAAAAAAGAAAAAAAAAGTCAATTTCAGGTAGGNAACATTCATTTTTTATCCAATTTGTAAAAAAAAAAAGAAAAAAAAAGTCAATTTCAGGTAGGATGAAGGCAAACAGCATTCGCTTTATAAACCAAATTCATCAAAATATGTCCAGGGTTTAATTAATAACAGCGTGCACTTTTAAAAAGTGAAAAAGGAACACATAAGCAGCTATATGGCTGTCGTTCATCTCGCTGGTTATGTTATGACTATGCTGTGAAGTTTTTCATTTTATGGTGTGGTGGTATGTTATATATATATATATTTAAAAAAAACTCAGAAATCCACTTAACCCATTTAAGGAGTCAGTAGACTCTTAAATTATTTAAAATAACAATGGTCCTCTTTGCCATTTTGAAGACTCAACTGTATTTTTATAAATCATGGTGTTTGGGAAAGTTATGACCTCTGGTATGCAAAGGTTGATTGATAAGTTCTGCTTCTCACCTGTAATATTTTTCATACGATATACTATTAGTACAATGTAATATCTTAGGTGTTTTTGAACATGAAATGCATTTATGAGAACTTAGAAGTTTCAGAGGTACACAAGGCTCTGTGCCATGGCTGCTATTACTGATTGTGGCTTTAAAATAAGTCAGCACCCACTCTGCTCACCTGATTTGTTCCCTCAGACTTTCACCTCTTCCTGAGCTGTGGCCTGTTTTGCTCCAGATGATGATGTCATATGATTAATGATTTTTGGACAATAAAGGATTTAAGACTGGCAGAAAATCCCTCCAAATTGTAGTGTTGACCTGGATGGAAACTGTATTATAATGGCAAGACTGCTGAGTAAGAAATTTCTATACTATGCTCAGAACCTGTCAATCAACTATTCTATTTGTTCACCATACCATTAGTGATCTCAGCTGTCAATAGGGACTAGAGTTCCTTGCTCAATTGATTTTCTTCTCTTTGTTTGATATTTTATCATATTTTGTCATCTTTTCACAGGGAAAAAAATGTGATTTAAAAATCATAAAGAAGACCTACAAGGAAGTTACAGTGACAGTAAAGGAAAATGACACTAACATACAAAATAATCAATTTAAAACAGAGATAGCCCTGTATGTTATTTGATATTAATTCATAGCTGGCAGAGACGTATGCTCAAACATGTCTTATTTTTAATCCTTATGGGAAGCTGGTGTATGCTGGTTTCCCCGATGTGTGTGCCATGTTGCCAGACGTGGCGGTATCTGGCTAACGCGGCTGTGTGTGCGATTAACCAGTGTTAACCATCATTAGCCCCTGCGCAGCAACGCGGCAGCAGACTGCAATTAACCCGCTAATCCTGCTAATCCTGCTAATCCGGCTAATGGAGCTAATCTGATAGACTGGAGAGAAGCTGTTCAATAGGCTTTTTCTGGGAACGCACACACACGCGCGCACACACACACACACACACACACACACACACTGTATCACTCCCTTTCTCTCTCTTTCCATCTTTCAAATGCATTTACACACATTTTTTTTCACATCTCTAACATAGTCAATCTGGGTTAAATCCAGTGTGTCCACAGCAGTGAATTAGACACTGTAGATCCATCTCCCCGACATCTCGCCCACAGCCATTAGTCAGCCCGAGGCCTCTGTCACACACACTGACCACACAGAACGAGGGAGAAAAGACGAGAGGAACGGACAGAAAACAAGAGGCTGGTAGACAGAAAGAGGATTGGTCTTGATATTTTTTTGTTTAATGCTTAATTAGTTTTTTTAAACAAATGCCACGGCCTCGTTAGGATATCCACTTTATATTTAAAAACAGCCAGGTGAAGCCATGTTTTAAAACAGCTGCAAGGGCTTTACAGTTTTCTTTAATTAATAAATTTCATCATAAGGATATAATTTATACTTTTTGTATTTCTTTTTGTATTTTCTTTAAAAAAAAATATTTAGTAGATGTATCTCAGCCAGTGAATCCTGGGATAGAGCCTCCAGTGTTCCTGCACAGGATCAGGTATAAAGATGAATGGATGAATGGATGGAAGACAATAAGACATTTGTGCACACTAAGCACTTTTTCATTTCATTTTCATATAATAAAATATACAATAAAACAGCAAAAAGTGTTCTTTTGATACTTTTAATTGCCGTTTCAAATGTAAACTAATCTCTAACAAGACAAAAAAAAAAAAAAAAAAAAAAAAAANCCCCCCCCCCCCCCTTTTGGGCTGATGTGCAAGAATTCTGACACATCTGGATAAGGAAAGAATAAGTAATATTGAAAAAAAAAATCATTATATCTCATTTTATATTACAACTCTTCCTAACCCTGATGGTCTTAACATACGTACATTTGTAACATACATTATTTTGTCAGGTATCATTCTTAAAATGTGCCTTAATTAGAGAGCATTGACTACATGTTTTCTACCAACTGAAAATTACTTAATAATTCACATTTAAGTCCCCAATCCTTCACTTTTTGACCTTATAAATTTGAGCTATTTTGATGTATTGCTGTACTTAAATAGCCTCAGACAGCATTAATAACTTAAATGTAATTGTTATTTTGTTTTAAAAGTCCTGACAGTCAGCCTGGGAGTGATAGCAGGTTCCAGTCCTGTCCTTTACGCTGTTAGGCAACCCTTTTGTTCATATTTGAATCACAGATTGCACCTTTAATCATGCTTTCAAGGGCAGTCCACTAAATATCTGCAAACACAAATAATTCCCCAAAAGAGGAAGCATATAGACCGATGCTTTGGTGATGTTCTAAAGTGCTCTGACAGCTAAAACGTAAGGCTGAATAATCCACAAAGGGCAACATCGTTTTTCCTCTTTTTTTAATTAATTCTCAGTGGAGTTTTGCCACGGTGTGAAATCACACGTGAACTTTTTCCCTGGTTTTGCTAAGACAGTGGGAAATGTTCAGTTCTAGAAAATGGAAAAGTAAAGGTCAGTAAAGGCAAAAGTAGAATTTTTAACTTGCTGTATTGTTTAACTTTTAGAATTAATTTCCTACATTTTCTGAACTTTCATTTACTTTGTTCCCTTCCTTCCTTCCTTCCTTCCCTTCCTTTCCCTTCTCTCTCCTCTCCTCTCCTCTCCTCTCGTCTAATTGTTGCCATGGAACTTTGGAGCTGTTAAAGTATCCAGGAGACATGTTGAAAGGCTGGTTGAAGGAAGATGGAGGTCGCTCATCTGTCTCTTGCTTCAAACACTGACCTTGGCTTCTAATGATACTAATCATGCTAACTGGGCTAATGACAGCTCCCTCTCTCTCGCTCTTTCTCTGAGTGTGTGTATGTGAAAGAAAGAGAGATGTCAATGAGTGAGCAAACCAATGTGTGTGTGTGTGTGTGTGTGTGTGTGTGTGAGGGGAGGATGTGAAAGTATCATAATCAGAGCCGCTAACGCTAATGAGCTAGCCCTTTGAAGAGTGGTGCCTGGCGAGGGCCCCTCTCCTGCCAACTCATTAGCTGACCTGAGGAGTGCCTGATTAGAATGCTTTTGATGAAAATTTCAAGGATTTTCCTGGAAAAAAAAAAAACTTAAAAATTTTTGTGAAGTGAGATAAATATTGCACTCGTCTTTTTTTTGGAGAGTGTGAGGGTTGTGATTGGGTGATGGGGAAAGTGGGAGGTCATTTATTAAGAAGACTTCAAAGGCTCCTGTGAAGAGTGCTGGATGAGATTGATTTGCTGTTTTTATTGGCAATGAAATGTACAAATATGCTTAATGGGAGGAGAAAGAGGGAGAATGTTTCCTTTCACTCTTCAAACGCCCACATCTCATTTCTGTCTGTATTTCTCTCTCATACACACACACGCGCACTGTAGAAACACACACTTTCTGATGAGTGTACGTACACGCACCTTCAGCAGCTCCTTTGCTGTGTGAGAGATGGCACTGACATGAGAGGCATCGTGGGTAAATTACTCTTCAGGAGAAAGCGAACAGGACAGATTGAAACACACTTCTTTAAAGCTGAGAGAGATAAACCACACACACACGTGTACAGTCACATCAGCGCTCGTTTTACAACGTGAGAAGAGAGTCTGGATCAAAGCGAGAAGGCGGTGGGCCTTCATGCAAGATTTTCCCAACAAAAAAGGAAATTATCTGCCATACGCCATTGTGACAGTGAAGCCTTTGGTTTCTCCAAATGTGCTGCGATCATGTTGTTGCATTGCTCGCTTTGCGTTAAATTTTGCAATTTAATTTTGCAATTGTGCGGCTTTCATGTAGCCTGAATGGCTGCCAGGGCCGTAGCCAGGAGCCAGGAGGTCTGGAGTCCNCCCCCCCCCCCTTCAGAAAACACATCAGTCTACACGCTGGTTCAGAGCCTTGCTGGCAATATAACTCTGGTCACTGAATCCTTTTATTTTTGGACTAAAACCAAGCAAATTTTTAAAATACCGAGGCCCAGATTCATTAACCGTAGTGCATGATTTACCGCATCGCTATGCACAAATATCACAGTGCAACCATGTTCCCTCATTCATAAAGTTCAAGTTTCAAGTTCATTATTTGTCCCCATAGGAGCAATTGGGTGTGCAGCATAGTGTACATAAAGACATAAGACAACATATATGACCCATAAACATATATAAACACAACATAAATACATATAAACATATATAACCCATAAATTCATATATACATAAAAATATATCTGAAAATACATCAATTAAAACCCTCCTAAAACTTCAACAAAGTGCACTCATAAAAAAGTCAAGAAGCCGAAGGACATCTGAGATGACAGCAAGTAGTTACAGATAAATGTGTGTTAGCGACATATTTTAGCGTTTTCCTTGAAAGAGGCGTTACTGAGATATTTCCTTATTTGCATGTTGCGGTAGCTATTCATAAAACAAACCGACATGCGAAAATAAGACCTGCTGCAGTCCAGTGGTAAATTTCAGCAGTATGAAATCTGGGCGACATTTAAAACTTTATTTGCCTCCATGTGTTCATGATCAATAAATCTGATAGATAAACTCACTCAGCTGATCAGTCAGTTTTTAAATAGTGAGTTTTGATCTGATCTGAGACACGTTCAGGTGCGATCTGTTCATTCAACTCAACTGCTGCACTGCACATGTCTGAATTCCTCAAACACCCACCTCCACAGCGCGATTGCACTAAAGAGGTTAAAATACACATTTAACTGTTATTTTAGTGTCAGTCTTTTAAAATGAGGATCTCTAACGCAAAATGTATGTTTCTTTTGCCGATTCTATTACTTTAAATCCAGATAAATCAGGAATAAATGGTGGCTGATGGTGGCAGCGTGTTAATGCAGCAACTCAGTAACACGCTGATCTTCATTGGTTTTTACCTGTCACACCTCACAGCAACACTACCTTCATGTGACGGCGGTGTGCTGAATATTGTAGGAGAAGTTTTATGAATGAGTTTCAATTATCACGGCACCATAAAGGCAACACTACACTCCTTATCACTGTTTTTTATGAATCTGGTCCCGAGTTTTTTAAAATACTGAATTATCCTTTTCAGTATTAGCCTAAAATGCTTGCTAGGCTAGCCAAATCAGTGATCAGTGTCTGATTTTAAATTACCGCTTAAGACACATTTTTATAGACTTGCTTTTATGTGATATCATTTTTTTTATTGTTTGCTGTATTGTTTTTAATGCCTTATTTTTTGTTGTGTTTGATCTGTTTTATTGATTCTTTTATTAGTTGTCAAAGCATTTTGCAAACTCTGTTTTTTAATGATACTATATCAATAAAGATTATTATGTTATTGTTTTTAAAAAGCAAACAAGTCTGACCTGTTAACTACAGAAAGCAAACTGTGGTGGCAAAGGACCTCTGTGTCCTCATTGGTCACTTGGTCCTGTAGGTATAGGGCTTTTCCTGTTTGATTAAAAAAAAATGATTTTTTTGCTGTTTATTTTGAATATTAAAAAAGATGTAAATAATATCCCAAAATATCCCGGTGGAAATCCATTTAAAATAGGACATAAATATTCTTTTTTTATTTTTTTTCTCAGACTTTAAGGAACTTTGGCAGTTTTCCTCACCACAAGACGAGCTTTTTTGGGGGAAAAAATTCAACTGGATACCAAATTTTTGCCTTTAAAAAAGAAAATTGTTGTATTTTTCATTAAAAACCATTAAAAAATAAAAGCAGTGAGCGTTAACTAAAGGTTTCTCACGCCGTAGATACTCGGTAGCAAATAAGTTCATGTTTATATTCACAGTTTAGTTTATCATAAATTAAACGTAATGTGAAATCATGTGTTTCTGCAACAAACATCAACAGAGTTTTATCAAAATAGATTAAAAACTTCCTATAGAACTTCCAATCTGAAGTTTTTACACACACACACACACACACACACAAAATCCAGGTAGAAACTAAAACCAATGTTCCAAAAACTTGAAGTGCAAGCATTTGGAGTGTGTTTCGATCAGAATATATATATATAGAGAGAGAGAGAGAGAGAGAGAGAGAGAGAGAGAGAGAGAGAGTGTGTGTGTGTGTGTGTGTGTTTGAGTTGAGCATTTTGGGCAGACAGAGAGCTGGATCTCTCATAGTGAATTTGGACAGACTGGAGTCTGAGAGGCAGTTCAAAGACCACAGGCCCACAGGCAACAACCAACATGCAGACCACTGTGTGTGTGTGAGGATATGTGCTGTGTGTGCATGTGTGAGTGAAGGAGTGTTTGGTCTGTGGTGCACGTTTTTGTCTTGACGTGTGCCTTGATTTGGTTGTATTTGTGTGTGTGTGTGTGTGTGGTATTACCTTGATGGTGAGTATGCTGATGCCCTGATGTGCTATTATTTTATGCAATAGGTTTATTCCACATCTGTTACATTACAAACACCTTGCACACGCACACACACACACACACACACGCACACACATGCACAGACACACACACACCATCAACAGCTGTCTTGGGCTCCAACCATGCAGTAAGTTATTCACAAACCCTGGTGCCAAAGAAACACCAAATAATTCATTATAAAAATATTTCCTGCTAATTGTTGGGCTGTAATTAATGAGATAACCTTTGGAGAGAGAGCGAGAGAGAGAGAGAGAGAGAGAGGTGAAGAGGGAAATTATTCATGTTGTGTTTGCATATATGAATATGCAAAAGATAATTATCCCCCTTGAAGAATGACAAAAAAAAAAGTGGCCCAGTGAAGCTTCCTCACCAGCGTGCACACACACCATACACACACACACTCTCCATCTCTTTCTTTATCTCTTCAGCATTATCTGGTCAGACGATGGCTGAATAGACGAGCCTTTTGCCATTTTATGATGCGTAAGGCGTTATAACCTCTGGCTAATTCAAACAGGAAGCAGCTTTTTTGTCAGGACTTGTATGGAGGCTGGCGTCTGTTAAGTGCTTGCTCATGGGTCTGGGTCAGAGCGTCGGTGTGCTGGAAACAAACTGTTTTTTGTTGAAAGACATGAAAGAGGTTTAGGGAAACTCTCAGACGTCTTCTAGAATCGTCTTTACAGGATATCAGCTTCCAATGGCAGCTGATACTCCTTTTTCTTTATGCTTTGTGTGCATTTACATGTTATTGCATATCTACATGTGTGCATGTGTGCGTGTGCAAAACTGCGTGTGTTGCTGCGGCATGTTAGTTTTTCTCAGTGGTTTTAGGTTTGAGATTCCATTATAAATTCTCATCACAGTTTAACTGACCTCTCTCTCTCTCTCTCTCTCTCTCTCTGTGTGTCAGACGACAGACCATGCATATCATATCTATTGCCCACATTGATTCTTTAGGTTGGGTGAATAGAACAGTAGCTAATTGAATAGATGAATAGTATATTTCTGAATAATAAATGAATGTTTTGTTCTTCTGCCTTTCTGCAAGAGAAAGAAAATTACCTCTCAGGTGGGATAAGCTGCGTGTGCATGTGTGTGTGTGTATGGTCTCATTATCTCTAATGCATTA
Organism: Lucifuga dentata; assembly: GCA_014773175.1. Classification (NCBI taxonomy): domain Eukaryota; kingdom Metazoa; phylum Chordata; class Actinopteri; order Ophidiiformes; family Bythitidae; genus Lucifuga; species Lucifuga dentata. The sequence continues at coordinate 192,108 of VXCM01000431.1, forward strand.
CCATATAGAACAGGTAGAATATGATATAATCAATTCTATTGATGAGCAGCAGAGCATCGGACGCCCAAATGTATTGATCTCTGCACACACAAACACATTGTTGAAAAGGCACACACACACAAAGAACAGACCACACTGACCTGCAGCTACTTTGGTGGTTTTGCATGCAGAACAAAGTTGGCATATTCAGATGAAAGCCATGGTGCCTTTGGGCATGCTAACTGATCTGAACAGCTGCATATGCTCTTCAGGACGCCTTCATCTCCTGATTTGCTGTTGTCTTCTTCTTCTGCTGTGCTGCCACACCGCAGTCTCCGCCCATCAGCTGGAACAGCCCCTCATCAATAAGACATAGACATGCATACCTCACTGACCACGGCTTTCCATGCATGTCTCTCTCTCTCTCACACACACACACTCATTATGAGGTGCCCGTCCCAGGTGGGGCTGATTAAGTTTTCATGGATGTCCTCGGGGCGAAACACTTAAGGGTTAACCAGCTTCTTCCAGCAGAATTAAAAGAGTTAAAAGTCTGCCCTGTCTTTCCACATGCCTTTTATTCTCGCCTCTCGCTGCCTCTTGTCTCTCTGGTAGATTGGTAAATGAGTGACGAGGGTGATGAAATACACAAGATGAACAGCACATATACACAGTACATACAGTAGGTTTTATTCCTGCACATTTATTCTCCAACATGTGGTCATACAGTCAGAGGTGCAAACTGATATGACATGGAACATTAGAAACAAGGCCTGAAACAGCTGTGACAGTTTGTGACCTTACAGATGCATGAAGTAATGATGGGTAACATTTATTGGATCCCTGAAGGTCAGAAATTTAAAAAAAAAAAAAAAAAAAAAAAAAAAAACATCATTAGCGTTATAAAAGTCATCTTTTTATCACATAGAGCTCCCATAGCTTCTCTGAATTGAAATTGGAGCTATCTATGATGACTTAGCTCATTTCAGTTGTAATGCAACTGGCATTTTAGAATGGAGTTTAATTTGGAAACTGAAATATGCAGCTATAGATTATGACTTATTCATCTAAAATCAGCTAAACAAGAGCTTTAACTGAACTTCGAGGTAATACGGTAAATCTCCTTTTCTTAAAGGACCATGCCACCATTTTGCATGTTTGAGCCTAATATATTCAGTTTTTCATACATGTAATATTACTGACAATCATTTCCCAAAGCATACTACTGGAATGGTAAATTTAAAAAAAAAATTCCTACCTTCCAGACCGCCATTGGTTTCAGTTCATTCTATTTCAGTTCATTAAAATCAACTTGTTGTGACGGGTAGGATTTGGACCCAAATGCAGCACACAGTACAACTCCGACAAGTAAAGTTCTTTAATAGAGCTCTCAGTCCAACACAGAGGCAGGCAGAAAAACTGGCAGGACAAAGTGCCTATACAGACACAGTCAAACAAAGAGTCCAAACGCAGAGACTGGAATCGGAGTCGGGGACAGAAGGCAGAGGTGGTGACCAGGGGGGTGACGAGCAGAATAGTCCAAAACAGGCCGAGTCGGTAACAGAAGGTCAGTCCACAAATGAACGCTGGAATGTCTCGCATCGGGGATGGCAAAGAACAATCTGGCAAAGGGTGAGTGTGAGACTGGGGTTTAAATCCATGCTTGATTGGTGCTAATTGGTGACAGCGTCCGAACCTGAAATGAATCAGGCTGATGAACGGAGGTGAGGAACAGAAGACCAGGCGGGCAGAAATGGCAGGTGAGTAGCTGAGGACCAGGCATGCAGAAATGGCAGGTGAGTGGCTGACCAGACATGCAGAACTGTGACACTTGTTGATACTTGAAGCATTCTTGGGATAGGTAATCCATCATCACGAACAAGAGGTGTAATCTGGTTTTTTTGAAGTTACATAATTCTAGCGTTTAAAGCGCAATAAAAAGTGTGGAGTGAATGTATGTCTCCACCAACAAATATAGTCCCAAAAGAAGATCTGCGTTTATGGAAAAAAATTTAAATGACCGTGACTTCATAAGGCTGCGTAACTATTAGCAGGTGAAACACTGATTTTTAAGGTGGGTGTATCACTTGAATATTTGATTTTGAAAGATTAAGAGATTTTGCAAAATATCAGGAAAGCTGAAATACGATTTTATCCTTTGGGAAATGGTTGTCAGTAACCTTATGTATATGAAAATTGAATATGTTAGGCTCAAACATGCAAAATGGGTGGTATGGTCCTTTAAGAATCACTGGTTTAGGGGTGACAACACGTCAAATGTCTTCTGCTTTCTGTTGAAAATAAAGTCTGTATTCTTAAAATTTCCAATAGATTTTCTAGTTGATTTAACAAAAGAGCCAAAAAAAAAAAAAAAAANAAAAAAAAAAAAAAAAGCTTAAAAAGAATTGCTTTCTTTCTTTCCAGTTGAACAAGAGAGACATTACACTTCCTGAGCTTGTCAGGAGGAAGCTGACAGCGGCATGTCAGAGGTGACACGGCTGGATTTCGAGGGGCAACTCGGCTTTAACACGCCTGTCAGCAGTGGGAATCCTCCTCGCACAATTCTGACACGCTGAATCCAACCACACGGCAGCAGACACACAACCACAACCTCACATCAATCAACTCATCACTTTAATGAGGATAAAAGGAAGCTCAGAAATATTTCCAATTCAAACAGTGAACATGAATCTGCAAATAAACACTGACCCCAAATTTGATTTTTAATTTTCCCAGAGAGCCATTTGAGTTGTTGATGTACAGTAATAGTGAGCTGTGGATGTATCTAAACTATTCGTGGGCAGATAGTTGCAGTTACAGTGCAACCTACCAAAATCCTTAAACATCTCCTAATTGGAATACTTTCTAGTGAAGTGGATTATATTTAAACTATTGCTGAGTTTGCTGGGACACCCTCTGGAACAGCCTTAAGGTCTCCAAACTCCAACTTGAACAATTTCTGTAACAGACTGATTGACAAAAGTTGTAGAATTATTAAAACACTGTTTAAACACCCCATCACCCCCAACCATCGCCTTATTAATGCCTCTGTTACTCCCAGGNGGGGGGGAGAGAGAGAGAGAGAGAGAGAGAGAGAAGGTATACAGTGTGGCCTGGCATCTTTAAGCAGCTGACACGGAGCAGAAGTACCACAAACACACACATGCATGCACGCTCAAACACACACAAATGCAAAACGCACTGAAACCCACGTATGTGCACATGCACAACGCTGATATGCACATTCACATTCACGCTTTAGAATACACACACACACACACATACACACACACACACACCTGGTGACACAGACGCATAGTGACNACTCACACACACACACACACACACACACTCACATCTCTCTCTACATATTCTTCCATTCCCCCTCACATCCTTTACTCACTAACTTCTCTCTCTCTCTCTGCTAAATGTGTGTGTGTGTGTGTGTGTGTGTGTGTGTGTGTGNCTAACTTCTCTCTCTCTCTCTGCTAAATGTGTGTGTGTGTGTGTGTGTGTGTGTGTGTGTGTGCGTGTGTGTATGATTTCTGTTAGAAAGATGCTAAATGCTCAATGACTTCTGCCTCTAAGGCTGCATGTATCTTGTCAACTGTAGCAAGTGTGTATGTGCATGTGCATGTGCATGTGTGTGTGCATGCATGTGTTGGTGGGGCTGGNGGGGGGGGGTGGTCGAGGGCCTGAGGCAAACGTCCCCATTGCTTGGAGGGAAGTCAATAATCATTACTTTTCCAGGTGAGAGGTGTTTGAGCGTGGACCGGCGAGCCTTTTCCAGCCTTTGTGTTCCGATTGCTTTCCGCCTCCTCATGTGCGCTCGTACAGTATGTGTGTAGGTTTGTGCAGTCTGTGTGTGTTTATGCATTTAGAAGTGTAACTTTTTTCCCTCAAAACTGGCAGGTATACCAATCAAATTAGCTTATAGATGCATTCGGCCTTTATACAGACATTTTGACTCATCAAGCACATTTACAACTCCTGACATTACTAATGTAGTTACTGTAAGGTTGTTTTTAAGGTGTTCCAGCATGTTTTGGCCCTCACTTTGCCCCGTAATGCAAACAGTATTTAAGTACTATACCTATAGTACTATAGTACTATATTTAAGTACCAAGCATATGAGCAACACTGATTACATAGCAACTGTGTGTGCAAGTGTATGCATAGCTTGTTGAGTATAATCCTGGAATTATAATTCAGCCTTCAAATGAACAGTACAATTTTCTGCATTTTTTTTTTTTTTTTTTNTTTTTTTTTTTTTTTTTGGCTATTATTGTTATTTTTCCCATTATTCGTATTCTTATTCTTATTATAATACCCAGTTTTACTGTTTATAATTCTAAAAACTTGAATTGAAACATCATCCTGACACTCATATTTCAAACGTACCTGTCTTTAGGCAGTCCTATGAATATACACCACTAAGCTGTTTTATGCAGATTTCTAATTAGCCTTAAAGACACAAACTCTATGTTGTATGTGAGCTTGTGTGTGTGACTCTGATTCTATTTAGCTGCAGGTTAGAAGCCGGCGTTGCTTCTATTACTCACAATACTTCCTTATGGCAGCCTCAAGGATTGCTGGCTATGCACCCCGAGGCTACTATTACGTCCACACCTCAAGCAACTCGCCCGTGGTGGAAACTTATTGATTTCTTATGAAGCGAGGCACGTTCGCTGATTTGGGAAACATTTCCGCCGGTTACTGATTGTTTCTTCATTTGTCAGCTGAACTTCTGGGGTCAGCAGCCCAGTCATGTTCAACATTCAATCTGCTGAAAAGCCACTGATCTACAAGTGGTCTGTTGATGTGGTTGGAAGCAGTTTAACTGAAGAATAGGAACATGAGAAGAGTTAGATCACAGGTTTGATCCTCTCTCAGCAATCAAGAATGAATTGGGGCTAAACAAACATATTGAGCTAATGGTGGCTTCTACTTTACACTCAGACATGAGATATGACAATGTGCAAACAGCAGATCCAATTTAAGCATATATCTGGTCAGGGGTGCATCTAGAGTTAGTGGAGATCCAGGGCTTAGCCCAGTTCAAAGCTATTTTATATCTACCAAAGCTAAATATAAATNTTAGTGGAGATCCAGGGCTTAGCCCAGTTCAAAGCTATTTTATATCTACCAAAGCTAAATATAAATGTTGAGAAATGCTTAAGAAATGTTACAAATCATGTTACATCTTTTAAAAAGTTATACGAAGTTTAAAATCTTAAAAAAAAAAAAAAAAAAAAAAAAAAAAACCTCTACAATGATCTAAACAGTGGAGGTATATGGTGCTGTTATGACTGAGGTCATAACAGCACCATTATTTTTGGTTATATTTTTATGTGTTGTATTTGTGTGACTTTCGATCGCTCTGTCTTTCTTCCACTGTTGTTTCTTCCTGTTGTGGGTTGTACCTGTGCTTCTGTGTATGTGTGTCTGTGTGTACATACAGGTAACGTCCCTGATTGGATAATTTGGAAGAACTTTGCATACGTACACTGATTGGTTGCTGGAGCCCACGCTTGGATGATGTCTCCTGCACGGATTGGCTGGTGCAGATTGCCCTGGGGTTCAAAGAGCCCAGCTGTCACTACTCGGGGTCAGGGTTTCCCTGCCTCATCCACTCCCAACCAACACCTCTGTGTTTCTGTGTTTGTGTAATTCTGTTTTTTTTTTTTTTTTTTTTTTGACATTCGAATCATAGTTCTGGCTAGTTTGTGACCCTACTAAGGATATTCTGTGTTTCTGTCCATTCAGATTGTAGTGCTGGCAATTTTGTGCATTCTGCTAATTTGGGTCATAGTGCTAGTTATCCTGCTTTGTTTGCTCATGAGGGGATTGTGGCTGTTATTTATTTTATTATTATTATTATTATTATTATTATTATTATTNTGCTCATGAGGGGATTGTGGCTGTTATTTATTTTATTATTATTATTATTATTATTATTATTATTATTATTTTGGCTGTGCTCACCCTGAAACCACCCAATAAATATTACACTTTTCTTGCACTAAATACTCTGTTTTTGGGCCTTCCTTGGGAACTGGCTGGTGTGGGGAAAACTCTACCACATGTTGCACCCGGTTCCCCTAGGCTGGGTTGTAACAGGTGCGTTATGTCCATTCCATCCACCAATTCGGTCCGACCAATCCGTTCACAACACTGTGGCTCCACCTTGGCGATGAATTTGGGTAATTAAAATGCTACAGAAATGCTACAGAAAATTCAAACACATTATTAAAAAAAGATTTGGGGCTTTATGGAAAACATCTGGGGNAAATGCTACAGAAAATTCAAACACATTATTAAAAAAAGATTTGGGGCTTTATGGAAAACATCTGGGGCTTAAGCCCCATAACCCACCTCTAGCACCGCCCCTGTATCTGGTCAATGCTACACTCGTAATCCATAGGAAACCCTAATCTGAACTGATTTTAGCAGCATATAGATGAGTATATATTATTAGTATCATCATCAGGTTTCAATTAGGAGTTTTAATATTTACTGCTGGAACATGTATGTTTTGGAATGTTATGTATGGCAATTTTTATTTTAATAAATTCCTATTTGCAGTCTTAAATTCTCAGAAATTTTAATTCTCTGCTGTCTTATACAAAAAGCAGAATGAGAAAGTTATTCCACCAAACACATGACTGGACCATTCCTCTCTGTTTGAATCGGTCAAGCATGGCAGCATTCACAATGAATTACTATGACCACTGTGATTATTCATTTTCGCTGTGGGTGATTAGTTCAATTTGACCACAGGCAGGTGAATTTTGTGATTTTTTCTGACAACTGTACTACAGTGAAAAAGCTTAAGGCGATGTATTAAATCATCCTTGCATCTTTATTTATCCCAAATCGAGCATGTTGTTTATTTGCTTATATTCAAGCTTTAATTTACTCTCTCGCCACAGTCTCCACATCTAATCAAACTGTAACCACCCAGACTCTGAGTTCATCTTCTCTCCAAGAATTCAAAAAAGCTGTGTGTCTGAGTGTGTGTGTGTGTGTGTTTGTGTGTGTATGAGCTTAAGTGAGTCAGCGTGTGCTTGCAGGCAAATGGGCTTGTCAGTGTGTGTGTGTGTGTGTGTGTGTGTGTGTGTGTGTGTGTGTGTGTGCGTGGGTAAGTGTCCATGAGAGTATGAGGTTGATTAGTCCAGGTTTTAATGTGGTGTGGTCGGCATAGCCTCAGGTCATTCAACAGGCCTATTGTGGAAGGTGAACAGAGAGAGACAGAGAGAGAGAGAGAGAGAGAGAGAGAGAGACAGAGAGAGAGAGAGAGAGAGATGAGGGGTAAAAGAAGAAATGAACAAGTAAGGGAAGGATGGAAAGAAAAGGAATGAAAGAGAAGGAAAGGTTAAGTGAGAAAAGAGAGAGAGAGAGAGAGAGAGAGAGAGAGAGCAACAGAGAAATGGAAGGAGACAGTGAGAGAATGAAGAATGTGTGCGTATGTGTTGTGTTTCTGTCTGCTAATGTGTGTGTATGTTAATGTGTCTAATTAAAGGCTCACACTCCAGCACTGAGCTCTAGCAGCCGCCTGATNTGTGTGTATGTTAATGTGTCTAATTAAAGGCTCACACTCCAGCACTGAGCTCTAGCAGCCGCCTGATGGAGATATGACCTCAGGCCATGGTCTATCTCTACACACACACACACACACACACACACACACACACACACACGCAGACCCATACACACAAAGATACACTCAGACACACACATAGCTACTCATATCCAAAACCAACTAACATCCACATTTGCAACATACTGTACATTCACGCTTTCTACACACGTGCACATAAACACATAAAGACACGTAAGACATGTTTACAGACAAACACACAAAACATCAAACCATCGAAAAAATCTCAAAATACACATAAAGACACATTTTGGGAAACTACCAGTTTTTGCTGTTCCTGCGGCATGTCCTTGAGCTGGTGTGTAGCTTGACAGGAAGGGGACCCCAAATCCACAGGAAACACCCAGGTTGTTTAAATTGTATAAAAGTCAAAATCCACATATTTTGGGACCTTCTAGAAACACGATCTGACCACTGTCAGATTGTTAAAAATCACATTTCTGACATTGCCTCTTTTGGGAGTGTAGAGTAAAAAAACAAAAAAAGTGTTTCAAGGAAGAGGCATCGTGTTTCGTACTTTAACGTCTTGCTACAGACTCTTAGAAAGGCTCCCTGCATTCTTCACCTACAGACGCAAAATCTAAATCCTGCTATTTACTCTTTGTTAAATGACAGAGCTTACACAAACAGGAAATCAGAAAAGTTTAAAGTTAAAAAGTGGGAGCTTATGAGGAGCAAATTGAGCAAGCATTGAAACTATTATCAAATCAAACAGTTTTGATGCAATCAACACGAGGAACAGCTTGGTTACATTCTGAATCTAAACATGATTCTATATTAAGAAACTGACAAAGTAACAAAAATAAAAGATTTGGGATGGCAATTTTGACACGGTTTCTAAACACGCTGACATGCCCTGTTTCAATACGATGCTCCGACAACTGTTTTGAAACTTCTCACACAGTTGTCACCTGCCGGTTTAGGAGGCGTGGCAAAACATCACCACATGCAGCACAATTTTCTTCAGTGAATCAAGGGAAAGGATTTATTGAAAACTGGTATAGGACAATTGGCACAAATTAAAATGCAGACATAATCATTATCATCTCATAAGTATAATAAACAAAAAAATACTGTCAGTTGCCATGACATGATAAGATAAATATAATGTCATAAGGTCTATAAACTATACCGCCTGAGACACAGCACAAAGTGTGCATCTCTTTGGTCACAAATATACAATACAAGTCTTCAATCAATAATTGATGGTTTGATTACATCTGCATGAAAACTGTTCACGTTTTGGAACAGGAGGCTTTCAAACTGCTGCAATTACAACACCTGCCAGTAGATGAGCGACACATTTCAAGATGTTTTGAAACTTTCGAAACAATATAAAAGGTTTCAAAGACTCGAAATTGCCATCCCTACAAAAGATCAACCTAAGTTAGTCTGTAAAAAGAGGAGTCTCCACCTGCAGCAATGCTAGACCTTTTTTTTGTTTGTTTGTTTTGTTAAAGATGCCACAGATAAGTAGGCTTCCTGTATAGATTCTCAGGCTCCACCCACACAGGAAGTTTATTGGAGATTTTGGGATATTCTACAGGGATATTCCAGTGTGGTGATTGGACCAATAGATTTTGAACTCACCAATGAGAGGGTGGAATTGAGGCTCACAGGTGGGATAAGCAGCTGATTGTAGCTGGAGCAGCAGAGGGCCTGACAGAAAGTAATTCTCTCCAGCCAAAAGGTGTAAAGCTTGTCTTTTTTTTTTGCCTTTATAAAACCAAAAACACACAAATAGATGTGATAGGAATAAAATAACAATACAGATAACCTCATTATCAACTAAACCATCCAAAAATCACCAAGAACGTGTTTCCTTGAAGATAAGCTGCTGAGGTTAGCATGCATGGCTAACTGTTTAGCTAGCTAACTACTACAGTAGCAGGCTAGTCCTACAATTAGCCTGGTTTTTAACATTATTCTTGAAGAAAATATAGGAAATTAACCAATCACATCACTTTGTATGATTTCAGGTAACATGAGGAAGAAGAAAAACAACCTAAATTACAACACTTAGTGCATGGAAACCTACAGTGGACTACCTAAACTCCTCTGCTAGTAGTCCTGATGTTACTGCTGTTATCATGATGCAGGTGGAACCCAACCATCTCCTTCCAAAAGGTCAGTTTAATGCAAAAACATATACGTTTCTTGACAGAAAGATGTAAAGTAATATCTGATAGAGTAGATTACATGAAAGAATGTGATAGTGGTGGTAAGTGGTGGCCCGATGAGATGAAATATTTCTTAAACTTTAATTATTTTTCATTTTGAGTACTTCTTTCACCATTTCAAATTAACAGTGTTGATGTTTAGCTTTTAACACCACAAACCAAAAGTAACAGCGCCTTAGTCAACATATATTAAATATATAAGCTTTCATTTCCAATGTAGAGCTGGATGACAAGTACTGGTGGATAAAATGTCATATTACATGTTAAAGACATGAAATTAACTTCATCATGCCAAATGTAGATGCTCAGATAACATCTCAAAATTGATTTTATACTTAAAAAAAAAAACATTTAAATGCAAGTGTATCTCTCTCTCTCTCTCTCTCTCTCTCTCTCTCTCTCTGTCTCTCTTCAGAGGAGGGTGCTCCTCTTTAAATGGCACACATTATTTGAGATGGAGATATAAAAACAGAGTCTGAAGAGGAGTTTGGATATAGATTTGCCCTGACAGTCTGTGTGTGTGTCTGTATGTGTGTGTTTCAGTGCGTTCATTGGGAGGTGGGTGGGTTGGCAAGAGGAGGATGGGGTGAGCTGGAGGGTTGGTGGGTTGGGAGGTGGTGGTGGTGGNGGGGGGGGGGGGGGTTAATATGGGTGTCAGGGTGCTAGCAGTCTGTCGCCCAAGGCTGTGACATTACCGCACTTCTGCTCCGCTTCAAAAGAACCAAATCTAATTGACGACTGCTGTGATGGCATTGTGTGTGTGTGTGTGTGCGCACACATACGAGTGTGTTTGTGTGAAATGTGTGCGCTCGTGGAGGTTTGTGTCTAAATGACGCTTACTATGATGTGAAATTGGGATAATGTGCTGCGACACGCTGCCTTAGCGAAAGGCTCGAGACTGCATTACCCTACCAAATCTGATACTCAGAGCTGTGTGTGCGCATGGTGCGAGTGTGTGTGTGCATGCACGTGTGTGAGAAAGTGATTGATTGAATGATTGATAGATAAGCAGGTTATGTATAAAAACCATGAGAGAATCTTGTATTGAGTTTTCAGCTTGAGTAAGCTGAGCTTTTTCATGTGTTTAAGGCCATTTACAGGCTTATTGAGTGTTAGAAATCAGCTGGAATAATACAAAACCTGTAATAAACCAGAGCTCATGCTAAGTACATACAGATTTGCTATGCTAGGATAATGTATAGGCTCCTATTATGGTCTCTGCACAGGATGAAAACAATATAAAAGAACAGGCTATCCATACATCCTCTTTTCTCTTGACGCGTGACGGCAAGCACATTTTACAGCCATTTGTAAATGTAAATAGGAAACTAGATCTCACAGTTTCCTTCATCCTTGCATTCTTTTGCATAAATGTAAAGCTGAGTATCATTCAAACTATTTCTATATCAATAGCAACACTTTGAGCTTGATGCTGAAAGGATAGGTTTGGATTGTTAGAAGTGTGTCTGGGTTTATACGTTGGATAAGCTATTAGTTGCTGTAATCTTTCATTCTCTCCTAATCTCTCAAAAGGCTGAACTCAGACCGAAGCCTCATTGTAATTTCAGTTGGACTTTGGAGAGCGTTTTTGTAGAGTGAGCATGTTTAGATCTATACTGGGATTAAAGCAAAAATATGGATGTCATTCATGTATACATGGACCGTAGTAATAGGATTCCGTTGTTAAGATATATGACTTTTTGATTAATTAGCGTTTAATGTGGAGTTTGTCAGGTGAGGAAACGCACACGCAGATCTGTGAATCCTGTTCTAAGTCGATGAGTAAATGGATTTATGTTTGGCTTTTCTAGTCGTCTGTTACTCAGATGACATCAGTCAGTGGGTTTACATGCACCTCAACAAAAAGGCTATGATTGGCGTATGGCCAAGGAACTGATTACTCACATGTCATGTAAACGTGTTGCTCCGTTTATGAGAAATCCATTTACCTGACCTAGGTAATGCGATTATAAAGCAATTATGAATTTCCATATAAACGCTTAACGGTTTATGATTAGTGTATTGGCACTGCCCACGCCTCGCTGACTCTGCCTCTGTGTTGCAACACATACAGTATATCAGCTGTAGCATATTCTGTGTATGAATTAACGCAAACTGATAAAAGCACGATAAAAATAAAAAGACGTAATCAAATCCATTGCTAATAGCAGCTAGCTATGCATAGCTACGGTTTTATTTACTTGTGATGCAGGGTCAAAAGTAAAAGGTCAGATTGACATCACTTCCTGATTTTGCACGTCCTGTGACGACTTCCTTTAATAAACCAATAGTGCTTTTAATCCATGTAAACTCCTTACACTGATTATTACACTAATCCATTTATTCTCAATAAACAGATTTCTCTGTGCATGTAAACACATTGAATGTTGATTTATCATGATTTTAGTCTAATATCTACAAGACATTTGAAAAATTGTAACATACAGCAACAGTTAATGTGACAAATTTCAGCTAATGTGAAATCAGTCACATAGAATAACACCTTACTCTGAATTGGATGAAGATGCGAGTAAAATAATATTCTGATCCTAAAACTGACACGGACAAATCTAGTATTACAGTCCTACAAGTCTCTTCTGTCTTCCCTTTTCTGCTTTATGAACTGCAAATATTGTGATCTTCAGCCTGGCCTCTGGATTGCTTATTTGATCCCGCTGACTGTGACGAGCAAATAAAGAATTAAATAAATAAATAAATAAAAATTTGGAAAAGAATTTTTGCCGTATAACATTTGTGATGTATTTTATGTACATTTGCTTTATATATGTATCTAATAATGTTGGAGGTGCTTTGTGTAATTTTGTCTTGGTTGCAATGAAGCTCTTTCTAAATGTTGCTTTTAAAAGTGCTACACACTGTAAATAAATGTGTTTTTCTGGGTAAGGCAACTACAAAACGACTCTCTCCTGGCTGAGGACGGCGCATACGTGGCGATTTGCACTACAGAAGCAATTCCATGTCACCAAGCCGTGTTGCTGCTAACAGCCATGACACGCTTTGTGCTCGAGCTTTTATCACGTGTATGTTTGCTTACTTGTGTACTAAAGGGGTGCGTGCACATCTGCACATGTAGAAATGTCCAGGTAGAATTTCATTTGTGTTTGTTGGCGTGTGTGTATGCATGTGTGTGTATTTTTTGCTCATGAAAGGGTGGTAATTTCACGCGTGGTCAGACGGTTGCATTTCAGCTTTAGCCTGGAGTGTAGCAGGAACTCCTTAACTGTTCAATGACTTTAGCTTGAGGCAAGGTCCGCCTACGCATGCATGCATGCACACACACACACACACACACACACACACACACNTTTCCTCACTTCCACTGTCTCTAAGCCACACACACACATACACACATACACACACCTATGAAATTACCACCATCTACTTGTTCTGCTTCCGTACTCACACACACAAGCACACACACTCTCACTCTCGGGCGTTTGTTGCTGTAAGGTGCATGTAGTTGTTTCACGCTGGAAGGGAAGATCACTGCTTTGTCTGTTTGATAAAGCTACAACGTCCATCTCCTTCAAAGAGCGCCGCGCTGATCTGAGGCACGGCGAGCGCATTGATAGATTTGACGATTACGCCGCCGAGGGCGCCTGCTGCCTTGCCGTAAACCAGGAAGTGGAAAGAAATTTT
>VXCM01000432.1:0-163785 GCA_014773175.1 Lucifuga dentata
GGAGGCAGATGATTCGCTGTGGTGACCCCTGAAGGGAAAGCCGAAAGGAAAAGAAGATTTTTAAGGTGTATCACCTCAAGATTTGATTTTGAAAAATCAGAAGCATAACACAAAAACTAAAATGGTTGGTAGTAATGTAATGTGTTTGCTGGTATATTTATTGTGCTCAACCATGCAAAATCGTGGTATTGTCCTTTAATATCATCAGAAATACTTTTAAATCCACTACAGCGATTCTGCTCTTATTCCACAGGAACCAAATACAAGAGTAAGATTATGATGAGCCAAAGACACAGTGAGCCTATAAAACAAAATGTCTTATGTTTTATCATTCTGTGCCAACCTGCTCTCCTCAAAAAATAGCATCACTGCAGTTTTATCGCTCTGGTCAAATGTCTGCCATTAATATGTGGGATAAAATGAGAAAACAAAATATCTTTTGGACTTTTAAGTACAAATCCCTTGTAGACTTTGAACAAACAAAAAGCCTGAGGGAATAATTCACTGAGCAGCGTCTGTAATTAATCTCATGAAAAGTCAGGTGGGGCCTCTTGTAATGGTGCTTCAATGAAAACTAAGAGTTTGCAGCCTTATCTGAGTCCTATTAAGCCTCATGGGAGTCCTCAGGGTGTGAATGAGAATCAGTTACCAAAAGGACAATGGTCATATGGTGTGCTATGTCCATGTTTTATTCTCATGGAGGAATTGAAATCTCACATATCAAATACATACAGAACAAACTGGAAGGGTCGTATTAAAACTTGTATTTACACCAATAATAAATATCTTTATTGATCCTTGTGGGAAAATTTGTGCTCTGTTTTTGACCCATCCTAATTGCTAAAATCAGTAGGCAGGCTGGGACCAGCTACAGATCTACGGCCTAGTGCCTTAGTCAAGGGCAATGGCAGAGCATTAATCTATCACGCACATGTTTTTTGATGGTTGAACAACTGGGATACTTGGAAGAAACCAAACAGAAACACAGGGAAAACTTATAAATTCCACTCAGAAATGGCCAAGGCAAACACAGGGGCTCAAACCCCAGGACCTTCTTGTTGTGAGGCAACACTGTTAACTACCACCCTGCCCAAAAGAGAAATAAACAACAATAACAGGAAAAATAATAATAAGACACACATAGATGGAGCATAGATAGACCCTCAGATTTCTATTCCTGTGGCTCCACAACCATTATAGCTCCACCTTCAAGGTCAAGTCAATCCTATTACAAAACCATAGAAGAACCTGACAACCAGCATGTCCATTCAAACCAACCTAATAAAGTCCCCAGCAGCAAACTGTAGTAGAATCAATAATCTATTAAATAAAGCTGTCTGACTCCAGATACACACTGTTAGGCCCATCAAACATTCTCTAGTCAGCAACTGTCTAAAAGATGTATGAGGAAAAACATTTTCTCAATATTATTATCTCCTCCAAGGAGGTGATGTCATCATCGGTGTTTTTTCTGTCTTTTGGTTGGTTTGTTAGCAGGATATCTCAAAAAGTTATGGGATTTGGATGAAATTTGGGAACAGGTGGATAATGTCAAGAGAAAGAAGTGATTAAAGTTTGAAGGTGATAGGCCTGATGGTTTTATATTTTAGCCTATAACTTTTGAACTGTAAGTCATAGAGTCAAACCATTTCTACAAGACTAGATTCTCCACCATTTTGAATTTTTGTTTTTCCAAAAAAGTTTTTTTGTATCTCCTCCAATAATTTTGGCTCAATCATCACAAAATTTTGCATGTAGAATGTCTAGACCAAGCTGGATAAAGCTATTTCTTTGGTTTTTGATCTTCCTCAGCATTTTGTCAAAACTGGCTGCCAAAGTTATGTGTATCCCTGCCTAAAAATCCTTGGCGGAGGTATGTGCTCTCTGAGTACTTCTTGTTTACTAAGTTGTCATTCTAAATAATTTAGACAAACAACTCCGGGCAGAGAGGCAGAGAAGAAAACTTAACATCATTGAATCACAGAGAGTTAAAGGATCCTTGAATGTTATTGTGGGCACGTGTTCCCCCATATCCCTTACAACCGTCCACTTCTGTGACCCTAAAACACAATGCGGTGATTGAATGGTTGTAATTAAAATGTTCTCTGGGTTGCATCCCTGCAGAGCCCTTGGCTTCAGAGGAAAATAAACATAATAAATTGTGCTCATAGTGTAACAAAGCTCTGTTCGGGGAGTTGCAAAACCTTATTATGAATATAAAACAGATAATATCAACGTATGAAAACACTTGAGCAGCGGTTATAAAAATAAACTGCACACCGTAAGCATTCACACAACAGTGATAACAAACAATAGCCATTATTATGATCTCCCCTACTGCGTCAGATGAAAGCTTTGAGTTTATAATTCTGCTGGATCCTGAGGGGAAAGCCAAGGACTCAAGGACCCGTCCTTGAAGTGCCAGCACTCCATCCGGCCCATCGTCAGGTCAGGAAACACATTACGGATCCATGGCTACTATCACAGGAAGGATATGGAACACACATGCAACCCACACACTCACCCACTGAAGTTCATGCCCATGGGCCTGTCAACCATCCTGCACTCTGCCAGGCTACTTTGATGTGCTGACAATTTCAAGTCACACATGACAAGCTTTTTTTTTTTTTTTTTTTTTTTTTTGCTTTGTTTAGATCGTGATGCCCAAAACTTCAAATCAATCAGAGGTCAAGTTGGCTCTCATTGAAGGGTTATGAAAGTCTCCCTCACTAGTAAAATGAGCACAACCACAACATGCATGCACAAAAATGATTTACCAACTATGTAGCCATGGAGCTAATGCACGGAGTGGAAATCCCAATAGACAAAAACTCTCTTTGTGCAGACAGAGGTCATTTTTGCAATTTCACTTTATATCAAATTTTACAGTTTTCTATCTAAAAAGCTGCAATTGCTTATGAAAATGTTCCAAATGTGCCATTTTCTTATCTCATCTTATCCCATTTGTTATGAATAAGACTGACTGAGTAACATGGATCACATTGCAATCAAGTGTGGAAGAAATGTGCAGCAGTCTGCCTTATTCAGTCTTCTTTCAAGATCCTGACAATCATTTGGAAAGAAGTTGAAATAATCTTACTGCAGTAGATTTTTTTCCACTTGTTTGAAGGAAATAAAATTTGCTAACGACACAGATAAACTGGCTTGATAAGATTGAGATTTTTGCATCATCATTTTTCCCAAACAAATGCAGACTTTATGATAATTCACAAATGAAAATTCCAAATTCCCAGATGAAAAAGAAGTTTTTGAACCTGCGTGTTTGGCAGTTTTATCATTTATATAAAACAGTCATCAGAATATTTCTTAAGTTTCAAGTGTAAAGTAAAATTCCAGAGATAATGACATTCAGTTGAGGCTTGATTAAAGGTCAGAAACTGCAGGTTTTGTCTGCTTATTTTACATATTACATGATTAATGTCAAAAGACTGACATGCTATTATAGCTCTGATCTTAGCAGAATAATATTCAATTTGCACCTCAGAATAAATGGTATCCACAGTCTGAGAACATTCATAAAGAATCTATCCTCGATCAACAAAAAAGCAAACCTTTTCATTTTCATTTTAAATATCTACCACCTGGCTGCCCGCATAAAACTTTCATTTTATTCTAACAATCAAAGTTAATGGTTCTCTTCAATTCTGGAGATTAAATTGACTTCAATCTGCATTTAAAGATCAGTGTGAGCGGCTAGTGTGTGGTAAGTGGGTCATTGTGCCACTTTCCAATCAGGAGAGGCAGGAGTATCCTGCTCAGCATGCCCCCTTTGAGGCCCGTCAAGCAGCCGGGAATCATCCCCACTGTCATTCTGTTTATCTGACCTTTCACCTGGGAGAAGGAAACAGGACGTTAGTGCTGTTGTGTGTTTGTGAAGATAACCGAGGGCCCGCCTATCCTCGCAGCTTAAGTGTCAGAGACGACTCATGCATTCAGAAGTTCCAGTCCAGGTGCAGGAGTGTGAACCCCCCCTGCTGCTCCGCTTAGACGGCTTTGGATTCCCATCGAGCATGGCGTAAACATCAGCGTGTGTCGCTTTGATGATGCTTAATAACATCCTTGATTATTTCAAGTAAGGTCACGCAAGTGCAGCGTCACAGCTGCAGAAAAGAATCAGAGACAAAATGTTTATTCAGGAAAGCAAAAGTGATGATTTATTATTTGCATCACAGGATTTGCAATATTTTTTTTTATCAGGAAATTATCAATCAGGTGCTTTCTTTGACAGGTAATGGCAGAAGTTTAAAGTGTACTACATAGACTAATGCCTACCAGGAATTACTGTAGTAATTTAAAAGCCATTTTGAGCTTAAATTGTTCTTTATAATGTGTACAAAACACCTAAAAGACTTCATTTACATAAAAAATCAGAGGACATGAAAAATCAACAGGAATTGCTAATTGTTTACTGCATAAACTGAAAGCATAAGTCAGCTAAAGAAGTTATAAGGTGCTATAAAGTGTTGAACCCAAAAGTACATTTAAAAGAAAAAGCTAATAACCATTTCAGATTTCTGTACAATCTATTCAAACATAAAATTGCATGGCAAAATGAACTGCACAATTCTTCCATGCTGACTGAACTCAAAAGGTGCAATTTTCTTCAGTTTAAAAACAAAAATGAACCAATTTTACAGGCGAACTGAAGGCCATTCTGACTGAATGAGATTATTATCAAGACTGTCATTTGAACACTCAATTATTTAGATCAACTGATAACGTGTGAACATTATGTTATAGTCATTTGAATTTCGTTTGCAAATTTAGAACAATATTACAAAACAGCTGACAGCCCATATTATTCTGTATTTTATTTTAATCAGAAGTGACACCGCTGAGCTGAGCTATTGATTGGATATGAAACAACATGTTAAGGCCTCTAATCTTCATTTTAAATAGAAGTAAATGACAATTTTCATTCATTAAAACAGGTAAAATAATCTGAATATGTTGAGTAACAGTCTGATTATTTCTTATCAGTGCAGCGGTACAGGCCCCAACACCAACAACAGTGACACAGTCATAATAGCTGAGTGATAAAAATCTTTGGTCAATATAGCTTAAAGCAGCTTTCACATACTGAAACGCTTTTATTGATTGCAGCTGTGTTAGTCGGACAAAGCCACAGGCAGGTGGTGGAGGAGCTGGATTGGCTGGGCTCTCTGACTGCGGTCACTAATACACGGGCTGAAGAAGGGGAACACTTTGCCCCTCGGCCCATTGTTAAACAAGTACAGCAGGCTCATATCATCAGCGTTGTAGAACGACACCCTCCTCTCCTCACAGTCGAGGAACACGCCGATCCTCTGAGGAGACGATCCAAGCTGCAGCCTCGTCCAGGGCTGGGTGCCGGCTGAGTACTCGTTTCCGTTACGCAGCCGCAGCGTCCAGTAGCCATTTTCGGGGCTCAGCTTGATCCGAGCATGTCTGTCCACCCCCTCCGATGCCACGCCAAGGTCCCACTTGGGTTTTGAGCCCATCGCTACTTCCCAGTAGTGTCGGCCTGCTTGGAAGCCCTGTGTGGCCAGAATATTGACACACTGGAGGAAACGCTTTTCGTGACATGTGTGTGAGATCATGCTGTTGCATTCGATGGCCACAGTTTTGCTCTTTGAGACAAAAATGCTTGGGTGCGCCGTGTCGACATCGAAGGTTAATGGAGAAGGACCTTTAGGATGAAACAATTGATCGAATGGAATGGTTAGTGATGATAATTTCGGAGGTAAAATTTGATTATGGGTCACATTTTAAATTGAAAATACAAACCGACTGTGGAAAAATAGCATTACCTTCATTTTCATTCTACTTCTGCACCTTTCCATAAAACTCAAGTAATCATTTCAGCAATTATGCCCACAAATGAAGTGGAACCAGTTTTCAGCTCAAGCCTTTTGTGTGTCATAATAGAAACACATCTAAGGGCAAATTACCTGGCTTCAAAGAACTGAACATCTTTCGCCACGTGATGTACTGTAAGGGGGCCATGTATTTGTTGCTGAAAGCATTAATATCAAGCTCAGGGGCTGAATCCACTTTGACGCTCGGTCTGTCGAAAAAGCAAACATACATTTGATTATGCACTGGGTCATTTATTCTCAGTACAAATGACTGCCTGGTTATAAATGGAGATTTCAATTCAAATAAGTGTATGACCGGTGTACAAATGGCAAAAGAATCAATCAAGCATGACATTAAAATGTTACCTTAGCTGTGGGAGCTGGAGAGAGAGGAACAGAAAAGAAATTAAATTTAAGTCACTAGTACAATAAAAAAAAAAAGCTTGAAATTTGAATATAAAAGATAATGATTGATGCATAAAAGCTTCTCTATCTCACCTCAGTCAGTACAGTGTTATCACTGATGCTGCTAGCCTGCTGGAGCACCGTCATATCCTCCTCCAGTTGCTTCACTGCCTCTTTGCTGGCCTCCAGGTGGCGCTGGAACTGCTCCAGCAACTCCTCTTGCTCTCTCCTTAGCTGCTCCAGGACACGGGTCTCTTCGTCCTGCAGGAACTGCTGGAGAGCTCTGAATTCCCATTGCACACGAGCCTGCAGATCTGCGCCGACTCTCTGAGACAGCGAGGAATGATTCGTGTTACAGGACACAGGACACATAACCATCGTGCAGCATTAAGTATTCTATGTATGTATCATAAGTTTTGTCCAGTAACACAGCAAACACACTTCTGCAAATGTCCACATCTCTGGAAAAATACTGCTTCAGTGCATCACATTATTATGGTGCTATGTTAATTTCTTCACACAAATCACTAAAATGAAACAAAAATGACACAAGATTAACTATAGCTCCTGTCTCCTTGTTCATGTTCCGTTTTTATTTGGCTTTCTTGTAGATTTAACATTATATATATATATATATATATATATATAAAACTGCATTCTGACTTCAATAACTGCATTTGGATTTAAATACTTTTTTCCTTTTCTATGTCACATATCTGGATACAGATTACATTTTAACACAAGGCATAAATGGGGCCCATGTGTCCATGGGTGAGGTGGTAACCATAAGGAGTTACTTTTTTTTTTTTTTTTNTTTTTTTTTTTTTTTTAATCTCTGACCATTGATTGGCCGCTCTTCTTTTAAACTATTTAACATCACTCAACAACCAGATTCACCATCTCAAAGGTCAAAAGTTAAACACAATGGTAGCGACTTAGAGTCTAGTAAATATTTTCTGTAAGACATTTCAAGATATTTATGCAGCCAAGTGCAAGAACATTGTGTTTTACACGTATCAAATCACAAAATGTCACTTCATGTGCAAACAGTACTGAATATGCACACCAACATATTGCAAACAGCCATTAAGAGAAACATTTGCACTCTTATCTGTTAAGTGCTGCCATCCCTCGGGATCACCAGCGGAGTTTACCTTTATGGTATCCATCTTCTCTTTGTCTCTGCGAATAATAGTGATGAAGTCCTCTTTCCTCAGGCGAAGGCTCTCCAATGAATCTTTCAATTGTTTCTGTTAAGAAATATGAAAATCTAATCTCTGAGGACAACAACAAAAGCAACAACAATACCAGACTGCTTTCTTTTGTTGTGTTTGCTGTGGGTAAGTCATATATCCTCTCATACGCTGTAATATAAAAGGGAGCAGAGAGTGAACTTTGGCCTGCAATTCAAATAAGATACATTTCAGGGTGGAACTTCAGTGAAACCGTAGAATAAACACAGAGCAGGACTTGAAATATAAAAAACAATTGTGCTCACTTTATATACTAAAAGGTCCCAGGCCAATCATCTTAATTTATCAATTTACTTTGGGCCATATGGCTATTTGTTTAAGGTAGCCAGACATTTAGTAACAATCCATCTGGATCCGTGTTGACCATGCAGATGAAGATAAGGGAACTCACCTCCAGATTCTTAATGTAAGTGTCCGAGGTGCTGGCCCTGACCTTCTCCACCATGGCTTTCACCAGATAGTTGGTCTGAAGCTGTTTGGTGCTGAACATCTTGCGGCATTGCGGGCAGGCGACAGGCCCCTGCACTCCTCTCCAGTACCTGGAGATACAGGGTTTACAGAAGTGGTGCATACAAGCCAACATGACAGGCTCCCGGAACAGGTCGCAGCATATGGCACATGTCAAGTCCTCTCTCAGGCTGCCTTTGGTGGACACAGCAGCGGCTGCAGCCATGATGGAATGTTTCCCTCAAAAGTCTGTTTCCTCTAGGGAAGTGAAAGGAAAAGCAGGAAAACAGGCAGAAATAAACACCCCCTTTATGAAGACTGTCATGTGAAATACCTGATAAGAAAAAAAGGATCCCAACTCTTTGCTGATCATCAATAAAATCAGGTGATTCATTATCTAAATCTGGCTCGAGCTCTGCTTTGTGCCCCTTCCTTCTTAAGTCCAACGCTGATAGCCAGCCAAAACTTTAATAACTTTTCACGTACTATTTTATAGCTGGTTAGCATAACACACAGCGATCTCGAGTGTAACCGTTAATGAGGGTGACAGGGAAAAGCAATTAGGTGATCCATCACGGGACAGTATTAAGCAGCTTGTGATTTTTCGTGTGAAAGACAACATTTGATCAGATTTTTGCTTTGGTTTTTCACTGCCTGAACCAAACCTGCTAGCGTTTAGCAGCTAGTAAACAACCTCTTTACACTACAAAAACCACAATCAACGCATAAACTGTGATTTAGTGAATACAATTAACGTTTGGAGAACACTTTGATGAACTTACGTTGATCTGTTGTAGAAATCTTTGGTCAAATAACGGAAATTCAGAGTCTATCCGGACTCCGATCGCAAGTCCGCTGCTCCAGTTGGAAACACTTTGGGTACATTGCATTGCGCACGCGCCGAATAGAAGCTCGCTGATTGGTTCATATGTTACACAATATCCTTGGTTTCTTTATGCGGAACGCATTAACAAATCAGGAGAAAAGCTACGTTTTATCATTATTACAAACATTTGTTTTATGTCATTTCTGATTATGATTAAGCTCCTTTATTAATTTCTTTCATTATGCTTTGCACATAAATGCATGAGGTTTAATAGTGTACTTAATTTAACTGTCTCTAATGAATATATTTATATGTAATATACAGATGGTCAAACTTTTACAAAATGAATGAATTAGTGGTAAAATATAATGGTTAATGGTTAATGATTAATATACTGCATAATACAATTAAGCAATAAGCATAAGCAATAAACATCTTATCACTGTGGCATGTATAAAAAATGCTAATCAGGCCCATCCATCCATCCATCTCTGTGCAGTCATGGACAGGTGGAGGGGAGGTTAGCCAATGTTCGGTGAGCGAGACAGGATAGACCCTGGACAGATCACTGGGACTGACACATATAGACACATTTCAGTAAAATTAAGTTAATTCTAAAAGTGTATCAAAGTATTGAATTAAAAGTTTTATTCCAAGCTAGGTATTTATTTAAGTAATGGGTAAAGCACACTTTTAAAATACCATTATTTTTTGAGAGTGCTCTCCACCTGTCCAGCTTTACCTCTGTGAGAAAAACAACAGCAAGAGCAGCGAAAAGAGAAATGGGACTTCTCACTTTGTCCCTGGTCGATCCCCCTCCTCTCTCCTCCACATTCACTCACTAACATGCTGTCTGCACTGCACACACATAATAGAGTAAGACGGTGCCAGAAAGAGAAACGGAGAACAACATCAGTTTATGCATGAAGAAGTTTTTGGCTTTTGGACTCAAGGACTCCATGGACTGTGATGATCAGTGACACCATTTCTCTAAGAGCTGGAGAGGAACAGCAACCAGATGGAGAGCAGTGGACCATAAATGCAAGATTCTGGACCATATGGAGTGGACTCCAGAGCTCACTAGTTAGGTGTATGTACGTACAAAAAGTTCTTTTTATCACACATCATGCTTGCTCACCACTTTTCAGAACCTTGTCAAGAATAAGCAGATTTGTGTCAAGGAGAGAAATTCAGCGTTGGTAACAGAGGCTGAGAGAGGCTGTAACTGTCAACCTTGACTGCACAGTGACCTGTGCACATGGAGGCCGGGAGATGGATCCAATAACTGATTGAATAGATTGAGGTGGAAAGGCAGCCTGCCCTAATCAATAAGGGTAATCTCTGTTGCTGAGTCAATCAGTGCACCAGTCATTGAATCATCAAATAAAACCCTACCAAGAGGATTCAGGATATGGTACAGTGATTTCCCCAGACCAACAAAGGGTATTTAGACTTTTTCCAAGCAAATGCATAAGACTCAAAGAGACATGATGTCATCTTTTATTATCCCACAGTTCAGAAGTCATTCACCGAGTGGATGAAAAAGGTTTCCGATCTTGCTAAAGCTGCTTTGTTGTGTGTTTACAAGTGGCAGAACATTTCAAGGTCTTCCCTGATTTCTGCCATTGCAATCACACATATTGAAATTCTTGCTATACAATTAGGTCTGAATAAGTGAACTTGTGAGTGCTGCAGCTTGAATGATCATTGCATTACTGTTCTATTATTGTACTATTGCTCTTTTTCTTATTTTTTTCAATGTTAAAGTCCTGCTGCTCTAAGCTAAATTTGAGTGAAATGTTTTCAAGTTGTGTGCAGGATAATAATAATTTTTAAAAATTTAAAATTTAGTTTGTATTTTACATACTGCATCAGCTGCTCTGTCCCCACTAAAAATCGCCAGCCTGTTCTAAACATATCTGATTGTTTCTCTGCAGACCTCAGCTTTGCTTCACTATAGGAGGGAAATGGCTGCGGGCACACTGCAATATAACCTCATTTATCACAACTCCCAAAAAATTGAAATCATTCAGGCTAATGACACGTTTAGAATACTCAAATATACAGTGAGATTCCTAACCAAACCTTATTCCTCTCTGTGCTTTTTATCCACTGGCTTCCAAAATACAATGTAAAACTTTAAATGAAATTAAATACAATCATGAAGGACTTTCATCTACTTTTGGGAGTTACGGAGCTCAGAAAATGAGCTTGTTAGAGATTTTGTTTTATTGTTTTCCCACACATTCAACTAAATGTAATAGTTACTTGCAGCTTTTTAATAGCAAAGTGTTGCCACACAAAAATATGAAATGATGTCAAAGCATAATACCTTTATTGAACTGCAGAAATTAGATAAGTGTAACAATGATGAGCACCTTACAAATGTTTTATAACGTTTTGATGCTCCAAAGTTCATTTACCTGAATAAGGAAGAGCAATGCAGCAGATTTAAGCAATGGATAATCTGCCTGGAAATGAAGATCAAAGTGCAAAATGGAAAGGAAAAAAAAAAAAAGTCGAGAAGTAAGGGTGCGTTTGTGTCTTAAACGATGTTCAGCGATATTTTCTTTGCGATAACGGCCAATCTTAAAATGTGTTTTACAGAGACAGTTCATGCGCAGTTCTCCAAGTCATTGCCACTTGCAGTGATGTGGACCCTCGCACAGACTCCTGTAGACCTGCAGCAGGAACGCACAATCTGGACATGAGATGCGCGCCGGGCGCTCCGGTTTGGGAGGAGCTTCAGGATTTTCTCCACTTGTTTCGCACCAGTGCCGAGTGAAGACCCGTTTGCCAAAGGAGATATAGTGAGAAAGGTGAGTCCATGAATATATGGATAGCGAACATATTGTCTTAAAATTAAAATTTAGTTCATGAGATAAGTTTGGTGTCAACATTTTGCGCAAAATACGCATTTTACGCAAAATGTGATTTCTCTGTTCTCGTGCGGCTCTGTTATGTTTAGTTAATGGAACTGTTGTAAATGCGTAATTTGGATACGAGAGAGCGCTTTTTGTAAGGAGGATGAACAAGTATCCAGATTTCTTAGTGTAGCACACTGTTTTATTGGAGGTAAACGATTTGCACCTGTCTTGTCAATTGAATAAGCTTTGAGTGCTTACTTGGGAATGTCTGAATGCGCACTATTTAATAAGTTAAACGAATGGAGACAAATTACGCACGAATGAATCATCAGTACACATTTAATTAGGAAAAAATGCATCTCTTCATTATTGGATGGCAGTGCGTAGAATTCACCAAAATGCGGTTGTATTCTTGCTTTGTGCTCTAGCAGGTGTAGAACTGTATAATTTATCCATGGCACAAGCTTGCCTTAAGACAGGAATTATCATCCCAGACCAGAAATGGAAAATTAGTCATGTTTATGCCATTGGAAGGTACACATGTCGCCTGTAGCCTGCCTGATGAATTCCCACTGCTGCTCCTGTTTGGATGTCTGCTCTCAGAGGCTACAGGCAGCCTGGATATGCTTTTGGTTTATTTCAGTGCAACACTGTGCCTGTCATGACTGGCACTGGCCCTAGATGCAGAGTTATCCTGCAAGTAATTTCATGAGTCACCTATCTGCTAATTCCTTGATAGGTCCCTGTCTTTTTTTCCGGTCCCACACCTGCCAATTTTACTGGGTTTGTGTATCTGTGAGTGTTACAGCTGCATAAAATGATAAAATGTGGTAAATGTTAAGGACTAAAAGAGCTGCTTGAAATAGAATGTGTTTACTTCTGAAATATTTACATCTGCATAAAGACACATACACACACGCATACACTTATACCATCGTTTTTATCACTGTCATTGTCATCATCACTAGTACCATCCCTTACTCATGTCTAAACCCTTTGTTTCTTAAAATCAGTTGCTGAAAATCCCTGTGCCATATAGTGAACATATTACAAAAATGACAATACAGTGAGACAAAATTATTTATCTCATCACTCAGTTCTCTAATAGGAAATTACTAAATTCAAATAAAATCATCAAAAGGCAACTAAGTTATTAAAAACGGTCGCTATCTTATCTTTCCAATGATCTTTAAAACAGGATACAAGATCCAAGAAGAATCAAATAGTGGTTATAATTAAAGAGATGCCCTCTTACTAAATGTTTGTCTCAGTAGTTTTCTAAAGAAAATTTTAGGAATCAGGTTTTAATTGTTTATTCTGGTCAATAAACACCATAAATAAAGAGAAAATGTTCAGTTTTTAACACAGAGAGGAAAAAATAAATACATTTAGAATGTTATGTACTGAATGAAAGCCTCAACATAACATGTCATAAGCTAAGTATGCAGACATCAGCAGTCACAAACAGAGAAATGGTCAATTTCGCATTCAGCAAGCACTCTCTCAATGGATAAATGCATAGAACGCACAGAAATGATCAGATAATAGATTACAGGAAGTATGCAGAGAGGATATCTTTCCTTGAAATGCAGTTGTGCAACAGTGTTGATCTTCCTGTTGGAAATTAGGGTGACCACATAATATTCCTTTAGTGAGAAGCAGATTGTGCGTGTAAACCGTCTCTAACTCTAATTACGTAGCTTTGAACAGATTGACTCATCCTGATCACATTGCTTCATCCTCCGTCTTAATGACACAGGTGTTCATATTCCATGGAAAAGCTGCATAAATGGATGATTGTACATTAAACATGGACAAAACATCACAAAGAGAGTTGATTTTCTATTGATTCTCATCGATCTGCCTCCTTCATGTTTTCAGCTTTTCAGAACATTCAACTTCCTCAAATACATTTTTGGCAATTGTTCTAATAATTAGGATTGTAATCACCTAATCTTGTCTGGGAAATTGCACTGTTACATTACTCCCAACTTAAAGTACAAGGTGAGAGTATGACATTTACAACGCAGGCACCCTTTTCACGTGATATGAATAATAATGAATAATGAAACAGCTGAAAATCTTTTCCATTTTGTCATTAAAATTTGGATTTTGTCAAAGCTCCCGCACTTCATTCTGTGCTGAGGGACAAAAATCCACGATAATAAATTCCAAGTTTTCATGAACCACATCAATAATAAATTCACCATGTCTATCCAGGCATGCAGATGATGACATG
This sequence comes from Lucifuga dentata, assembly GCA_014773175.1. Lineage (NCBI taxonomy): Eukaryota > Metazoa > Chordata > Actinopteri > Ophidiiformes > Bythitidae > Lucifuga > Lucifuga dentata. Next base: position 13,896 of record VXCM01000432.1, read on the forward strand.
GGTGTTATACAATATAAGAAGAGAGAGAAATTCTTATTTTCACTAAATGAAGACTTGAATCTGACAAACACCTGACATGCTAACTACCCTTGTCATTGTCTTTCCTTATGGAACTGGGAATAATATTCTGTCTGGCTTGTCTGAAAAGATGATTCTGTTTTATTTGGTTTTCTCAGCAGGTGTTGCCATAGACAACAACTGGCATCTTCAGATAAAATGACTCCCACAGACCCGTACAACAGCACAGAGGAAAGGGAGGATCATGAAACAAAAGCTTCCCAATGGCATCTGGGAATTCTTGTTAACGACAGCTTGGGATTCCACCAACCTGGTTTCCACATTGATATCACCAAGCACATTGGGGTCCAGATCACCCTAATCATGGCTTACTCCATCATCATTCTCCTTGGGCTAATAGGGAATTCTTTGGTCATCTACATGATCATTCGCTACCGAAACATGCGAACAGTAACCAACTTCTTCATAGCTAACCTGGCCCTGGCAGACCTCCTCGTGGACACTCTCTGCTTGCCTTTCACTCTGGTTTACACTCTGCTAGATGAGTGGAAGTTTGGGGCTGTGCTGTGCCACATGGTGCCGTTTGCCCAGGCTCTGAGTGTGCACGTATCCATCCTAACCCTGACTGTCATAGCCCTGGAGCGTTACCGCTGCATCGTTTTTCACCTTGGTCAGCGCCTCACTTGGCACACTAGCTTCCTCATCATGGCTGTCACCTGGTCTCTGTCTGCTGTTCTGGCAGCACCACTGGCCATCTTCAGAGAGTACCGCTATGAAGAGATCCCTTCCATTAATCTGAGGATTGCTGTCTGCTCTGAACATTGGCCATACGGGACTAACAGAGATGGAGTCATCTACAGCCTTTCAGTGCTTCTCCTACAGTACATTATTCCTTTGGCCATCATCAGTTATGCTTACATATGTATCTGGATCAAATTGAAGAACCATGTCAGCCCATCCAACCGTAATGATAGTATCAACCGTCGCAAAAAGACAACCAAGATGTTGGCCCTGGTGGTAGTAGTGTTTGCTATCTGCTGGTTGCCATTCCACGTGTTTCAGCTGGCTAGCGATCTGGACCTGGCGCTCAGGCTGAAGGAATACAAACTGATATATACAGTGTTCCATATTGTGGCCATGTGTTCTACTTTTACCAACCCTCTCCTGTATGGGTGGATGAATAAAAACTACAGGAATGGCTTCCTCATGGTGTTTCGTTGTGAGGATAAGCCAGAATCTTTCCACCCTGAGGGCTCCTTCAGGACAAGATCCCTAAGGGGTCTTACTTTGAATGGCCGTAACGGTGGACACCCTCCGACTGCTGTCTGAGATGAAACGTTAAAACAAAAGCCTACAGAGTAGAACTAAAGACATTACACATGCCTCTGTTTTGTGAAGCGTGTGGTTCAAAAGCAGCCTTGTGACTTCCAGTGGTTCAATCTTTTATCTGGAGAGGGCTAAAAGCTTTGCATGTGAAATACTTTATGTAAGGCTTTGTTTCCTTTGTGAATGCTACTAGTACAATTATTTGTCAAATTAATTCATATATGTTTTGGATGTTTAGTACGGTGATCAGTAAGTCAAGTACAATGTATAATGTGTTTTATGTAAATGCAGGCCTCTCGTTGGTATGTAATGTCCAATTGATGGCATGTTTGAAGCCATAAATGTGTTTATACTTCCTGAAAGGAAGGAAAATGTTGAATTTCGTGACTGTAAGAACACGTTTCATTCTGTTTTTCTCTGTTAAAATGAATTGGATAAAGTTCACTTAATCTAAATGCATTTTGGAAAATACAATATTCTAGTAATCTTCAATCCTGGTCCTAAGAATCCAGAGAAGGCTGAGTTTCTATCCCACCAGGATGTACCTGCTATCCAGTTGTTGCTGATTGCATGAACCAGCAGGACTCTGTCCAAATGAGACTAAAATCACCTGAATCATGTTTTGTACTCACAGAATATTGCTATGACTCAGTTACTTTGAAAATATGTAAAAGCCATTTGCACAAAGTCATAACATGCAGTTATTTGTTCGCGTCACTCAGTTTAAAGGACCATACTGGTGGTTTTGCATGTTTGAGCCCAATATATTCAACCCACATACATGCGTCATTACTGACAACCATTTCCCAAAACAATCTGGAGCGGTAAATATTAGATTTAGTTTTCCTACCTTCCGTTGGTTTCAGTCTATTTCAGTACACTATTAAAATCACCTTGTAGAAACTTGCTAAACTACAGGGAAGAAAATGTAGGTCTCTGCCAGAAAATATCGTCGCAGGAGAGGATGACTTTTACGAAGAACTTAAAAATGACCATCTCTTCTACATTCGGATGCACCTGTTAGTAGGCAAAAAATTTAACTTTAAGGTGGGTGATCACCAGAACATTTGATTTTGAAAAATTAGGGGATTTGGCAAAATAACAGGAAACCTGACATACGGTGTTATGTTTTGGAAAATGGTTGTCAGTAACGCAATATGTATATGCGTAGTAATTACTTGGCTTAAACATGCAAAATCACTGGTATGATCCTTTGTTGGTGGTCATTTCATTAATGAGCTACAACCCTGTTTAGCAGATTAGCTAACAGGGCCTCTATGTTGGCATGTCCTATTGATCCACCATTAGCACACTCATCCCAGACTTCATTTGATCACCTGGAGAAATTGCCTCAGTGTCAAACACAGAAGCCTTTTTTTGGGTCACTAATCACTCTGAATTGTGTCAAAGGTAAGTGTCCTGGTGACCTGGATTCTCCTTGCACTTTTTTTTATTTTTAATTTCTTCTAAGAATGCCTGCAGTGCTGCAGACAATGTCCCTACACCATGTTAAAGGTGAATATAGCACATACATACAACATGTACAATGGCTACAACTAATACTGTGGAAAGACTAAATAAAGGGATGAAATCTAAGTCTGCATCTCAGCAAAGAAAGAAAGAAAGAAAGAAAGAGAAACACTAAGCCAGAATAAAATATAGGCAGAAAAAACGTAGAAACTTCCATCATTGCTGGTCCTTAACACCTACATTACTGACTTCTGCTTGTAATGCAAGTGTAAAACTATGTAATTATCTTTCCTTTTCTCGACTGTAAATAATTGTACAAGCCCTAAAAGGTTCGGCCTAATGTGTTCGGTAGAAACATGAGGCTTTAAACCTCTCAGAAGAATTTGCTCAGACTCATCTCATAAATTTTTACAAAGCTCACAGGTGATTCATCTGTCTTTCAGTTTTAAGGGATGGACACAAACACAAGGTCAGATATTACGTTCTGACTTTGCACTCTTTTATTAATAATATGCAATAAATGCTCATATTTGATATTTCTTTTAACAAATTTAGGTACAGTATTTGACAAACCTAAAAGAAATTGCATTAATGCTTCAGGAAGCGTTGCACGGTCGTCTGCTGCCCTCTAGTGTTCACTTTGTTTTACTTACTAAATAACAGAAAACAGAAGACAAAATCAGGTAAGAGATTGACGAGAAAAAAGAAATCATTAAAAATGGCATTTATACAATTTTATCATTAAAATATAAAAGTTGGCAATGAACTGAAAACAATTATTCTCATGTTGAAAATAACTGCGTCTTTTAAATAAAAAGCATACAATGGAATTAAAAATTTGCGAAAAATGTTACCAAAACATTATGTTAGAAAGAAAAAAAGAAAAAAACGGAGAAAAAACTGATGTGAAATTTTCCTTCTGTAGATTAAGGGGCACAAATCTGCAATGTCCACATATTTGGCATAATAAAATGAAACGATAGATAACTGGTACAATGCAGTATTTCAAAATGTTTTTATTTGTATTTCCTTGGCGTTATTGGTATGGTAATAGATCAGTTTTTCCCCTTTAATCTCACCAATAATTTACCCAGTAGTGTCTTTTCATTAGGCAAATTAGGGGTAATTTGTGAGAGCGGCAAGTGTGAAAAACTTTAACTTCCAAGTGGACGTTACGCTTGCGTGAGTATCGGATATGACGTCAGTTGTGACCTTCCATCTCGTCCAGTCACGTTTGACATGTAGTCCGCTAGCTTAGCTCGGCTAAATTTTGTCCACAGGCTCAAAATATGCTCATATTTATGCTTTGAGTTGTGTCTCTATACAGGTAACAAACTTTCTTTTGTTTGCTTCTGAACTAAACTCTTGAATCTGGTTTTTGAATTTCGGTCAGTGAGATTTCTGGGTCAAACTGTCATTCATTCTTAGCGACGGCTAAATGCTAAGTGAAGCTAATGCTAACGAAGATGCTAACGAAGCTGTCTATGGAACTGCGGACGTGAGAAACGTGAAAGTTTGGCTTGCTGATGTTAGCACTGTTACCGTTTTTATTTTTATTACATAAAATTTAAATATTGATCAAAATAGATGTTAGAACAACAAGGAGTTATAGTGGGACACACCAGAGGGCTAATTTATTCGAATTCTGATCTGGCTTTTCTCGGAAAGCTGTCACGAAGCTTTAAGATTACCGAGGGAAGATCAAGATTATAGGTCGTAGCAGTGTGTTCCTATTAACTTTAATTGTTACTTGTTGTAGGTGCAAAAATGAAGAAACCAGACTGTCATTAATGTTAGGTGTCTTTTCGGAAATGAGCTACTGTGTCACAAGTTATCTAACCGCTACATACTTTGCATAAATCTCAGCTCTGGTTTGCGTTGAAGGACATATTCATGCTGTCGTTTTGTTGAGGAAGTAGCGATAATGATTAACCAACATTATGATGACTGGTATCTGTTTGACCTGATAAATGCTTGTTCCAAAACATGACTTCTGAATTGTTATTGAAAAGTAGGATTCACCAAAAAATAGTGGCATAAATCAAGGAAACTACGGTGTTTTATTTGTCCTTGTATCTCCAACAGAGTCTTACCAGAGTAAACAGAGGGAACAATGGTGAAGTATTTCTGCTGTGCAGGCTTGCTGAAGTGTTCCTGGGACCAAGTTTGCGTTGCATATTGGCAGCGATATCCCAACCCCTACAGGTAAGGGTTATGTAGAGGATTTGTGGAAACACTTTGTACCTCTGATCTTCACTTAATCTTATTTAAACAAATTTCAACGATAAATACTTGGATTACGTCTTAGTAGTTACATACTAGTTTGTGTCTCTTACACCAGACTTAAACCAGGCAGAGGCTGCACAACTTTCAGTAATTGTGTGCATTGAATCAACCATTCTTCACGATTAATTGTTTGATTTCTGTGCTTACACTGTACGATACGCCTGTCCACTACCTGCACTGTATGTTTAAATAAAGCCTTCGCTTGTATTTTTTCCATTCACAATTACAAAAAAAAGTTTCATTGAAACAACAATGCTGTGCCTGTTGTAGTGAAGGCGATTCTACACTCTGCTACACCATAATTCACTATGCAATAATGCATCCTCAAACCAGATATAAGATAAAATAATCCTTTATTAGTCCACAGCAGGGAAATTTCAGTGTTACAGCAGCAAAGGGGATAGTTCAAGTATAAAAAACAACAACAGGTAAGATATTGCAAGGCAAAAACAGGCAAGTCAACAACATGTATCAATACCTAAGTAATAATAAGTGAACAGTAAACAAGTTAATAAGTCCACAGGCTGAATTTCTAAACCCAAGAAGATGACAAAACAGAAGGTTTAAAAGAGAGAAAATTGAGGAAGTAAGTGCTTCCTTTAAATTTTTGACAACTAAAAGAAAAGCAGAGATATTTTGCACCATTCTGCTTATTAATCTGCACTTCAGTTTTTATGTCCATTTCTGTCTGCACGCTCTCCTGCTTGTGCCATTTGTTACGATAGCTGGTGCATTCAAGTACATAATTGGATTGGTGTCGGCCAAAATTTCTGACTTGCCAGAAATTCATCTTAGTATATCCGACAGCATTCCTCAAACCAGCAGTAAAATTTGTGTAGGAACCCACTTACACAGCACATCTAATGGCTGCAGGTCACATGGAAATTCAGTCCAACTTTACAATGAGTAAATATAATTTGTATATAATAATATAATAATATAATAATAATATAATATAATAATATATAATTTATAATATATAGGTCAAATTAGCCCAAAAAACATGCAGTGTCCACTTGGCCTTAGTCAACAGTTTTGCTGTTGTCTCGATGTGACATTCCCTTCTTTTCTCTCCCCCCAGTAACCATGTCTTGACCGAGGACATAATTTTCCGGGAGGTTACTCCAGCAAACTGCCTCATCTCCAGACGTCTGTTGACCAAAACTAGCCGAGCACCTCGCTGGATGGAGCGGTACCTTCCAAAGCACATGGCTAGCAAAGCGTACATCATTGAGGACTCCATCGTGGACCCTCGGACCAGGACCATGACCACGCTGACATGGAACATCAGCCATGCTCGCCTCATGGTATTACAACATCCTCCTCCATAAGCACTCAGCATTGCACGGCGTAATGACTTGGCTTCATGTTGCTTTTGTTTCCTTTCTGTCTCTCCCAGTCTGTGGAGGAGCGCTGCAAGTACGGCATTAACCCTGAGAACGGCAGCTGGACTGAGATAAAAAGAGAAGCTTGGATCTCCTCCAATGTGTTTGGTCTCTCTCGAGCTATTCAGGTTGGTAGAGTAAAGGGAAGCACCAGACGATGAGGGAAGGTGGTGGTGGTTATGCTGTAATTAGTAACATAATACACTATATAAAGACACAACAGCTGAGCAGATGAAATGCTCTGCCAGGATTTGAATTGCTGATTGATTTATGACAAAGCATCTTAATATATTTTCACTGTGGTCTAAGTTTGAGAACATATGACAGTTAATGTACAATGACGTGAGTAATATGTTGATAATAAGAGACTTATCTCTCTTAATTGACCTTATCTTTGTCTTTATTTTCTAGGAATTTGGCCTTGCAAGGTTCAAGACCAGTATTACAAAGACTATGAAAGGATTTGAATATGTGCTGGCCAAAATGCAAGGTACACTGTTATTGAGTTGCTGTCACTCTTTCAACTGTACGAACACTCAGTTTGATGGCCAGCGAAGTTATGACAAATGAAAGAAATCAGTTGAGATTACTTGAAGGTTTGACAGTCATTGACCATAAGAAAATGTGTGGACAGTCAATTTGATGCAGTAACTAAACAAAGTACATGAAACCCATTCAACCCTGAATTTATGCTACAGTAAAAAAAATTTAAAAAAAAATGTGTACAAGGTGCTTATAAAAATAGTAACGTTTTGAATATACAAATATAAAAATATTTGCAGTTTTACCCAACCATGCTAATTTGCATTTCCAAGAAGACAATTTAAACATGGACATCTGTTATTCACTTGAGCTTGATGGCTGAGAATTATAATATTTATATTTACAAATTAAATGCAGTTTAAGTCAAGTTTTTCCACCAAACGCGCCATCAGATTCTGCATTTTCTCAATCTGTAACAGGAGAGTGACAACTGCTACTATATGTTCTCTGAAATTACCAGGAAGTTTGTTTTAGTAAGAAATATTTTAGAGGTTAAAAGATAAATACACAACAATCTAAATGTGACATCTCAGTAATAGATATCCAAAGAAAGCAAAGAGGCTGAACACATACTGAAAAATATATTTACTGGTCATTTTTGATTTTATACGTTGACACATTTCCATGAAATATTCTTTTAAACTGAGCAAAATTAGTTCCCCTCAGTTACTTTAGCTCTGAGATGATGTTTTAAATGACACCTGTGTCCTGCCTTAAGATAAGATAAGGTAATTTTATTATCTCTTATCTTATCTTATCTTATCTTTTTTTGTTGGATTTTTTAAATATATTATTTCTATTATCCTTTATATTATAATATATAATAATATATATTATTCTTATACATATAATTCAAAGCAACAGTGGTGACCACCACTGTTGCTTTGAATTATATTATATTTATTTATGTGTTTGGGGTGCTTTTTTCCCCAAACACATAAATACACCTGCCCACATTTAACCAGCTTTAACACTGTTATTATTCTTGTAGGTGAAACACCGTCAAGATCCCTGGCAGAAACGGCTACAGAGCGGGCGAGAGAGACGGCTCTGGCAGCAAAGGAGAAAGCCAAAGATTTAGCCTCACATGCCCAAAAGAAACAGTTTGTGTGATGTTCTACAGAAATCAGCGGTTTGTATTGCCACGCGGGGACAGATTTGTCTTTACCCCATCTCATGTTCCAGTTAATCTTAAGGGTTAGACAGACTGATCCTGGTCTTGGCGAGGAAGCTTCTGATATGGTGGGTGGACCATAAAGGGCCTGAGCTGGGTTCAAGAGCCTGTTCCAGCCTCCGATTCCTGACGCTGATCACATTGTACGTCTGATACCAGATGATCTTGGCTTTTACCTTAAATACTTTCACTTCTTACCTGTATTGCTACTTTAGTTGTTGAGGAAGAAAACAAGGAGAGGAAGCTAAGAGAAGAATGACTGATCGTGGCTCTGGTTGCCTTAAAGATGAATAGTATCTCTTTGCCAACCTTCATACTGTTCTTTTGACCCTTTCTCACCCTCTGTGTCCATCTACAAAATTTACATTTCCATCACAGCTCTCAAAGTTACTTTGTCATAACTTTCTACCTGTTTTAACAGCTTCTTTAGCCAAAGCGATTACCACCAGAATAACTTATTCGTGCAGATTCATTTGTACAAGTTTTGTTTCAGTAATTATTGTTTTAATTATTTTCAATCATGTTACTTCAGTTTACTCAACTTTAACCTGTTTAACTTTTTACATTGTTCTGCAGAGATTGATGACTTCATTGCTTCAAATTGAAGTTCTTGGTGTTAAGATGGGTCCATATTGTCATCAGTCGTGGCTTGATAAGGAATGCTCTGCTCCTTAGTGCTGTGGACCATCACTTAACACTCCTGCAACAAATATGCTCTTACTGTACAGATGGAATATCAGCTTGTCAATAAAGAGACATTTTCTTTATAGCATCATGATTCTTTGTGGACTAATGCAGCATGAAGTGGGCACGCCTGTCTGATTGCCAGATTTGGAAAGATACAGTTTGACATGACTGACTGGTTTGACTGTCAGAAAAGGAGTTATTCACCGATCAGTCTAAAAGGACCAGACCAATTGTTTTGCATGTTTGAGCCCAATATATGCAACGTTACAGATTGAAGACCTTACATAACTATTTCCTCAAATATACTACGAGATTGGTAAATTTTCAAATTTGTTTTTCCGACCTTCCTGACAGCCATTAGTTTCAGTTCATTCTAGAATATTGAAATCAAATTGTAGAGACTTGAAATGTGCTTGAGATAAATAATCCATCACAATGAACACAATGTCAGTGAAGTTGTCCCCTCCCCAACTAATGCAGAAGTCCAGGAAAATAGTCTCAGATGTTTGTGTTGTTAAAATTTTGGTTTGTGCTGCTGTCATTTTTTCATTGTTTTCAAGTCTTTGTACTTTGCTTTCCCTGTGGCTCCTACTGAACAACTGGACATTCAAGGAGAGGGAATATCTCTTAATTGCTTCTCCTGAGATTTCTTCCATTTTTTTCCTAATGTGTTTTTTAGGGAGTTTTTCCTCATCTCCATAGAGAGCTTGGGCTGGGTCAGGAATCTTTAATTTGTAAAGCCTGTAAAACCCTTTGAACCATTGTGTGTGATACTGTTTGTGACTTGACTTTAGATTTTGAAAGATTAGGGCATTTTGGCAAAAACAGAAACATATGATTTTATATTTTGGAAAATGGTTGTCAGTAACCTAACATGTATGCACGTATATTTATTGGGCTTAAAGGACCATACCAGTCATTTTGCATGTTTGACCCTAATATATTCAATTTTCATACACATAAGTTACTGACAGTCATTTTCCAAAGCATACTACTGGAATGGTGAGTTTAAAAAAAAAAATTTCCAGACTGCTATTGGTTAGTTCATTCTTGTACGGTATTAAAATCGACTGTTTGATACTTGAAACATTCTTGGGATAGGTAATCCATCATCGTGAACAAGGCAGGTATTCAGGTTTGGTTTTTTTTTTTTTTTGAAATTATGCAATTTTACCATTTAAGCGCAAAAAGCGTGGTGTGAATGTATGTCTCTACCGGGGAATATAGTCCCTAAAGACCTGTGTTCATTAAAAAATTTTAATGACTGCTTTCATAGTTTTGCATAATTACTAGCAGGCAAAACACTGATTTTTAAGGTGGGTGTATTGCTTTATTATTTGATTTTGAAAGATTAAGAGATTTTGCAAAATATCAGGAAAGCTGAAATATTTTATCTTTTGGGAAATGATTGTAAGTAACTTCACATACAAAGTCACTGACATTCAATTTTCATATTTTATGTATGAAAATTTAATATATTAGGCTCAAACATGCATGATCACCAGTATGGTCCTTTAAACATGCAAAATTAATGGTATGTATGATCCTGTCCTTGATACCTCTCCTGCTTATTTTATTTCCAGCTCTGCTCTTGAGTTTTATAGTTGGAAAAAAAAGCTTTACTCATGCTTCAAATAATTCTGAAACACATTAAATATAGAAAATATTTATTCTTAAAAAAAGCTTACATCAGTACAAAAATGCTACATGATATTACTGGGTGGAGACAGGTGAATGCATACATAAGGCAATAAGGCATCTTGCATATACATACGTGAAGACAAAATGCACTTCAGCATTAAATACACAGTAATGAATAAGATACACATACTTGCAATACAGCATAAATTGCATAATAATTACAAGTACACATTACCTGTCTGACAATGCGGAAAATTTGATGCATGCACAATATACACTATTGACAACAGGTAAGTGAAGTGCACTGCTGTAATCATAAACACTTGATTTCATATTAGCAATGAATAAAAACAATCATTAGTCCCATGTAAGGAGCATTTCTCTTTAACACGGGTATAAGCTTTAAAAATTGTTGCAAATGAATATGGTATAATTAACTGCCAGATACCAATGTGCAAATATGACCAGTTAATTTCTGCTCAATGTTCAGTTTGATAAACCCACAAACCCTCAGACAAAACAAGTGCAACGTGGATGTTTTGTGCAACAGAGGAAAAAGAATAAAACACATGCCTGAATATACATAAAGAATATTAATACAAAACAGCACAGATTATTATTGAAGTGCACAGTAAAACATTATGACCTTATTACTGAAATATACTTAGTGCTAAAGAAAGATGTATAGGGCTGAAACAACTGATCGATTAATTGATCCACAGAAAAGTATTCAACAAAAATTTTAATAATTTTAAATCATTCATGAAGCAAAATATATGCAGGTTGCAACTTCTTCAATGTAAAGATTTACTGTTTTTTCTATTGTTGTAAAAGTAATCCCTTTAGTTTTAATTTGAAATGAACCTGTGATAGTATTTGCAGTATTCTTTGATAACTTATAGGCTAAACAATTATTAAATAATATAATAATTAGCTTCAGCCCTAGAAGTATAGAAGATGAAATCTGATTTAAGGCAGAATTCAGTACAGACACAAAAAATAAGTTTTAAAAAGAGCACCTATTTTAAGGAGTGAAAAGCCTTTATAGAAGAATAAATGGAAATATTTCAGTTCATGGCTTTGGAATAAAATGCAATTAATGGATGACATCAGAAAATGTATGTGTGTAATGTTACATCCAACCCAGCCCAGTGATGTCAACTGCTGTTCAGTGCAAATGGACACAGCTCCTTCAGAACCGACATTACCATTTAGCTTGTCAGACATGTTTTAGAGAAAAGAAAATGTCAGAAGTCACCCATCCTTTTTAATATCAATTCAACTGTACAGTAACGTCTCCCCCCGTTGTCCCCTGTCCACCTGTTTTTGGAATGTTTCCTTCTCTTCAGATTAACCGATGCCGGTGTGCGGCTGTCATAGCCAGGCTTTGTCCAAGCTGGAGTAACAGTGATCTGCGTTAGCATTTGTGATGTTCAGTCCGTCAGAGTCCACGCAGTCGAACACGATGCTTTCCACGTCAACCTCCACGTCCTCTGCAACCAGCAAACATCAAATCCATATGAGAAATTTCATTCCTGACGTTCCACTGCCAAACATTTAAGGGTCAGTAATGTAACGTGTATGAAAATTGAATATTAGGCTCAAACATGCAAAATGGATGGTATGGTCCTTTAAAAATACACATACAGTACACCACAAACTTCATATACGTGAATAAGTAGACCACACTAAGTTTACGAACACTGACATTAATAAAAAAGTAACAACTATATATCATTAGTAGACAAATACAGCAGGACTTCATTAAATGAGATTCTATACTTCAATATAAGCTATACTTCTGCATGGAATATTTAAACCAAAGCTTTAAAACTACTGTTTAAATATTAAATTTCCAAGAACTATATTAACTGGCATGTTGAAACACCAGTCCATAACAAAACTGATTGACTTGAATGAGCAAAGATTAATCAACAATTGTAATAATGATTCGGTTTAGCAAATTATCACACAACATTTGCTGGTTTAAGCCTCTCAAATGTAAGGATCTGTTCCTGAATTATATCGTTGTACATTTTTAACTGCTTCAGTTAAAATAAGCAACATAAAGATATTTATTTGCACTCTGGCAGTTTGTTATGGACATGTATCACTATTCTGTGGCATATTACATAGTAAATTTGAAAATGTTAGCTGAAAAAACAGACGAATAAAAAATAATCCTGAGTCATCAGTGCTAGATTATGTATCTCAAGCACGTATCAAGTCTACAAGTTGATTTTAACAGCGCGCTGAGATGAATTAACATCAATGGCAATCTGGAAGCTAGGGAAAATCACTGTAAAAACCACTCCTATAGTATATTTTGGGAAATGGTTGTCAGTAATGACAACATGTACACAGGTTGTATATATTGGGCTCAAACGTGCAAAATTGACGGTATGCACCTTTAAAGCTTCTAAGACTAAAACAAACTCTGAACCTGCTGCCAACATGAGTGTAACTGAAAATCTCCGGCGACAGACCCTCCCTGTGTGTGCAGCCGTACCTCTGTCTGAGTCTGACCTCTCAGACGACATCGTTGACCCCTGACTGTCATTCCTCATCCTCTCCGTGCCTCTCTGCAGCTGCTCCAGCCGAACCCACAGCTCCCTCTGCTCCCAGCGCAGACGGCCCTTCAGCTGCTCCGCACGCTCGTCCTGCTCCTGCAGCTTCTGAGGTCAAGAAGCAGACAAACAAGAGTGCATTACGGCAAACGCAAAACCGAGGGTGGTGCTGATGCTGAGATCTCCATCAGGGATGCTGATCTTGTTGCGTTCTACCTTTATGTGGAGCTGCGCTTGTCTCAGCAGGTTGAGGGTGGTGTTCCTCATCGAGTCAGACGACAGAGGAACTTGCTGTTTGAGCTGCTCCAGGCAGAGCCTCAGCTGAGCTCGTCTACATAAACATACAAGTATTAAGAATGTTGATCTTGTAAGAAGCTTAATATAATATTACAATATTATTATTAATATCCCTGACAGATAAGATATACTCAACGTCTTCTTTCCTAACTTTGGCCAACATTTGCCTCTTGACACAAGTCACAGCTATGATCTATTCAGTGGCTGTCATTCTTGATTTTCAAGTAGCACAACACTGCACATTTTTCACCTCTCAGTGTTATACAAACACCTGATTAGCTTAAAGGAGCATACTGATGATTTTGCATGTTAGAGCTCAATAAATACACATTACAATACTGCCAGCCATTTTCCAAAACATACTTCTGGAACAGCTAATTTTGGAATTATTTTTCATTCCAGTACGCTACTAAAAATCATCTTGTAGAGATTTGAAACATGAGATAGTTAATCCATCATACCGAACCAAACGTCCTTATTTTTTTGTTGAAGTTACTGTAATTTAACTGGTCCAACATGGAGCTGCACAGAAAAAAACATGTCTCCGCCAGGGAATATATCCCAGGAGAAGATGGCTTTTAACAAAAAATTCTACATGCTGATGTACATGTTAGCAGATGAGACATTAAATTTTCAGGTGGGTGTATAACCTGAACATTTGGTTTTGAAAGATTAGGAGATTTGGCAAAATAACATGAAAAATAAAAGACGGTTTTATGGTTTGGAAAATGGTTGTCAGTTATGTAATGTGTACTATTCAGGTAGTATTTATTGGGCTCAAACATGCAGAATCACTGGTATGGTTCTTTAATCAGGTCTAGGAAGAGCAGGGAGAGATGGAAAATGTAAGATTGAGAACTACTGCTCAAAGCCATAAGTACAGAATTCCACATAAAATTAAAAATATCAACAGAAAATAGTTATTACCTGTTTTTCTCCAGCTCTTTGTGAATTGACCTACAGTGAAAAACAGTTTGATTAGTTCTGAAACCATTAATGGTTACTACTGCTGCTGATCAATGATGGATTTCTAAGTTTTAGCGAACAGAAAAAGAAACATTATGAAAACTGAATATGGGGCTTTAGCAACCCCACCCTGCTGTCGGTTATGCCTTATGTAATTTTCAGTCACCTATTGCCTCCAGCAGATATCTTCTTACTCTTCTGTTTGCTTCTCTTATCAGAGAGACCTGGACTGAGAGGCAAGAGTGAAGCATATCCATGTTCTGCCTCTGTGTGGAGGAAAAAAAAAAAAAAAAAAAANAAAAAAAAAAAAAAAAAAATCAACACATATGAGTTAAAAATAGATATGGGCTCCATCACTGTGCAGCCTTTCAAATTACATGGCAGCAGTGTTAACTTCAGCGTTCCCCTCTCATTATCAAAGTCAGCAGCAGCTATAGTACTTAAAAAGAAGTGTATTACTATCTGATTTTCTTTAAGTTCGCACTACTAAATCAAACACTGAAGTAAATGATGTGAAAAAAAAAACAAACTCGAATATTGTCATCAGCAGCCAGCTGGACGTTTGTTTTGGCGCCATCACACATGATCTAACTGTTTATAAAACTGAAACACACATGACCACAAAAACATCTAATGCAAAATCTACAGTTTATGATCAGTGAATGAAAGTTGCATTCTATGTTTTTCTGTCTCACTTCCATTCATGCAGCGCTCGCATTCATTTTCAAACTAGACCAGATTTGGCGCCTTTGTGTACAATGATGCCACTGATATGTAGGTCACTGAGTCAAACAGGAAAGATCGACATAAATACCCTTAGTGTACAAATATCGATGATTTATGAAATAATATCTTTATAATCCATTTCTGTATATGTTTTGCATGCATATTTATAGTAGATCCTTTGTGCATTTTGCTGATTTAACACAAACCAACTTCCTCCCCAGTAAACTGACAGTTGTCATCAATAATTACCTCGTTCTCTTCTTTCCAGAAACTCCGCAGCCTGTAGAAGCACCTGGATATTACAAACGTTCACTTCCATTTTAAAAGAGCTACAAAATAATAATAATAATAATTGAAAGGCAAGGAATAAAACCCACTGTGTTTCCGAGAGGAATAAGCTGAAGTAGCTGAAGCTTTATCGGTGCATACGTTCTCAGTCCCAACACTGGTGCTTTCAAGGGCTCACGTAAACTCGGACAAACAAGATTTGGTGAGGATTAAAAGTTGGAGTTTTGTCTGAACAAGAACTAGAAGTAGACTAGAGTAGTAACACACAATAATATGACAATATACAACCATATTGTGTTTTATTTTGTTTTATACAATAACACTTTTCAGATTTTATATGGTGTTAAACAAAAGATATTAGGTAATTCACGTATGCATTTTGCTGTACTGTCCTATCATTTGCACCGTCTCGTTATATTACGTTTTCCTGACATTTATTTAAATTTCGTCTCGTCCTATGTTTCATTTTATTGTGTGCGTTAGAGCTTACTCTTGCAGAGTGAATATTTTAATATATATTTCTTTATGCTTGTTGCGGTATAATTACAAAACAATTGAGTTGAATTACTACTGCTGTAGGGTGCACATCGCAAGACCGAAAGCATACAATAGTAAAAATATATCTTTAACTGTCAAATGTGTTCGTGTCTAAATTTCGCTTCCCATTGTTCGTTATGCTGCTTTCAGCCTATAGTGCCAAAATGTCTGAAAGCATTTGAAGGCATCGTTAGTGAACATATTGCGTCACCATCAAGCTCCCCCTCCGCAAGCATTGACAGGACATTTTTAATTGTTAATAACTGTATTGTAAACAGATTATATTAAGAATGTGCTATATCTCTGCATAAAATCATACATCAGTGTCTTAAAACCCCACACTTCATATTACAAGTAATCTGTCGTATATTATTCATTCTATATTAATATCAAAATTCATATTGTATAATGTATACGGAATGTGTAATCTGGGCGTTTTGTATATGCGTACGTATTTAGAGCTCTAGCTATGTTAAAATAATACACTTCAAACTGTGAAATGCTCGTTTGAAAATACGGCGTGTCTTAGACTGTTTCATTGTCTTTTCATACAGTAAAGTCGGAGGTTTGCCCTCAGTAAATATGGCTGGTTGTGTCTTCACCTCCTGAACTAACTTCCAGTGTGTGTCTGTGTGTGGGATAGAAGCCTCTTTGCCAGCACCATCTTTAACCTATGAACTCTCGAGTGTGCCAGCCCTCCGCCATATTGACTGTTGTCTTGACTGGAGGAGATAGAGAACATTTGAGGTCCGACAAGAAACGAAAGTGTGCTTTTAAAATCTTCGAAACTGGTGCAAACTTGGCCAAAGCGTTTCATAAACACCGGTGTAATGGCAAGGAAGAAAAGCAAGCAGCAAGGGGTGGCCCAGAAGGAGATTGTGCCTGGAGAGCAGACCGCACCGAAGAGCTCAGTCTCTCCCGGCGATGCAACTGGCGGTGACGGCGGAGATGCTGGGTTGGATCGGCTGGCCACCACCAGAACGAACCAGGTAGCTAGCAGCAAGCTAATCGCTGCTTTAAGTGTAGCTTGCTAGCCTTTGGGTTAGCAGCTCTCTGCTAATCCAAGCATCCTCCATTGTGGTTTTATTTTTATGTAAATTGATCCTGCAGAGATGAACTTCTGTGCTTCTATGGGGTTAAAGCTATTTTAGTCTAATCTAGTGGTTTGATTGTGGAAGATATAATTTCTAATTATTTAAATAACAGCCTTAACTTAGTCATCAGAATCGTATAGCTAGTATTGCAGCCTCTCTCCTACACCGGACAGGTGACATTGTGTTTCGGACAGGTCGTCCCATTTCCAGCAATTAGAACTCTTCACCCTCACAGCTAACGTTTGCCAGAAGGCTAGCCGGGCTATCACCAGTAGTTAGCGTGCTGCAAATGTGCTATTCACCCAAAGCTAAAGGCATCTACAAGAATTACTAGCCAGCAGCTGCTAACCAGCTATTAGCTAAGCGGCCAGTTTAAAGAGATAGCGAATTCATTATGGATGCAGCTAACTCTCAGACCTGGATGGTGTTATTTTTAGACTCCATCACTCTTTTAATTGTAATGTAACTTTTGTTTAACCTCATTCTACAATCCGAGTGACACATGCTAACGTCAGAAGTTACAGTACATACAGCTACCAGCTAATGATGTACAACCCAGATATAACGTTAACTGGCTAAGTTAACCACATAAAATGAGACAAATGGCATGCTGCAGGCTGGACCAGCTAACAAAGTTCCTGATCTCAGGTCTGCCTGCACTGATTGATGAGTTATATCTATACCACATGTATTAATGTGTGCATGCTGATCACTGGAAATGAAAAATTATATTTTAACTGTAGAAATCTGATCAGATCGCCGTTCACCTGGACCATCAGCTGTTGCATACTTAGAACCACATGGTTTTACATGTACATTTGCAAGATGGGGAAATATAAATATGATATCCAGCATCTTCCAGAGTTTCATATCTGTATATTTAAACTCACCTGATAAATTGACCAGCTGATGTCAAAGTTAACTCATTAAAGCTGGCATTGTCAAGTGTTTCAGAAATCCCCCAGTGAAATATTAAACTGCATGGTCCCTTTTGGCTTTGTGGTGTTAAACTATAAGGTGATCATACACAGCTAACTGACCTCTTTATCACCCCTTCTTCCTTCTAGCCTATGCACACCTGCTGCCTCTTGTGCCACCGTGAATTTAAGGACTGGGGAGCAAACTCTGTCAACGGACTCCCCGGGTGCCATGGACCCAAGCTGGCTGACGCCGTGCCTGCGCTCTCTCAGGCCTTATTGCGGGAGCCACCCGCAATGAGGAGGAGTAAGCTTGCTGATGCGGTTCCCTCTTTGTCCCAGTCTCTGCTGGGAGAGGTGCCTCTGTGGATCTGTCAGAGCTGCCGCAAGAGTGTGGAAGAAGAAGAGAGGCGGAGCAGCCAAGAGCAGGCGACACCGGTAAATATGTGATTTGGGTCATATGGATGGTTCCTTTTCACCACCTATTTTCATTATATCTTAGTTAAAATGTGTAAACATTTCTATCAGCAGAGCGGTAGTCTAGTCTTTATTAATCATAAATAACCTTGCATTTGCATGAGCTTACTAATTAAATCTGTCTAAATGTGACCTTGAATATGTCAGTTTAAACATGTAGTCTCAGTTTGTGTCTTTGTAAGTGTTCTATTTTGTATATTGTATATCTCTGTCATATATGTAATGTAGCCAGAGCTATTAACTTTTTTTCTTGGTGGCTTTTTCATAAACACTTTACCTGTCATGAAAGTTAGGTGATGTGTAAACTAATACTGTCATCATTCTGACAGTATGATTGCATTGATTTCAAACCTCATAAGGTGAATGTAGTGCTCAGGATGTTTGGTTGACGTTTTACTGCATACTTACAAGTTTTCAAAACAAGAATTCAGCAGAGGAAGGATTGCAGTCTCTTTTTTTTTTTTTTTNTTTTTTTTTTTTTTGCTAATTTTCTCAGTTAATATTGATTGATTGATCTCTACAAAGTTTTCTCTTGAGTCATCATCTTCCATAAATGTGTCAAATGTCTAGTCCAAGTTCATGTTGGTAGGTGCTACTAATGGAAAAATGTTGTCCTATGTAGGTTGCACTCTGATTAACATGATGGATGTTTTGATGAAGATTTTCAGTCATCAGGCAGGTAGATATATTGTATGAAAACTGAGTCAGGTCAACTGGATTCAAGTTTTTAATTCTGAAACATTTCACCATTCATCCAAATCGCTTGTCAGTCAGAAATGAATGCACAGAAGGATGTTAAACCTTTAGTAACTATGGTGTCAAATCACAGCAAGCCTTCAATTCCAAATAAATACATATATTATTACAATTTTTTTTAACAATGCGTGTAATAAAATGCATTATTCAAATTTCAAACAATGAATACATTTCAAATAATAAATTTCAACTTCTAATTTTTAATGGTCCCCTGGTTGGGTGCAGGACCTGTCCCCAAATTTCTTTGGAATGGAAGACAGCAGCGCACTGTAGGTGGTGGGTAGACTGTATCTGAGGCCTCCATTTCTGTTGAGGGAAGATCTCTCTACATGAATATGAATGGCCTCCGTTACTCCCCTTTCAAACCAACGATCCTCTCTGTCAAAAATGTGTACATTATCATCTTCAAAGGAATGTGTTCTGTCATTCAGGTGGAGGTAAACTGCTCAGTCTGCTCCTGTGGTGTTATTTCTCCTTTGCTGGGCCATCGCTTACAGATTTGTTGTTTGGCTTCCCCTTTGTAGACCTCTGAACACTCCTTATACTGGACTGCATATATTACACCACTCTTCTTGTGTTTGGGAGTCTGGTCTTTGGGGTGGACAAGCCTTTCTCATGGTGTTGTTGGGTTTAAAGGAAATGATGGATGTAATTTTTTTTCTCGCTCAGATACCATTGTCACACTCATCCTCCTGTAAGTCCCAGAGCTGTGGGAACGGTTACCCGGAGCAAAGTGCTGTCGATTGGGACCCAAGTTCCTTTCTGTCGGCGCACAAACTTTCAGGTCTGTGGAACTCAGCCCACGCCAACGGAGGGCTCCACTGCAACCACAACAGTTCTTCGCACACACAGCAAGGTCAGTTAACACAAGCTTCCAAATTGGGACTCTGTTGTTTCACCTGGTTGTGTTATAGAGCTACGCAAAGCGTTACATTTGGTCACAGTGCAAACATCACAAACCTGCGATTCAAGATGTGTTCCGAGTTTCAGTCACCGTGGTGGTGAAACGGACACAGGTTTGGTTAGAATGTGTCGGAATGATTGAATGCTTCGCTGCAGACCTGCATGGCTGCCTGCTGCCTTACTTAATCAGCAATAAATGACATGTTTTTGGTTTGTTCAGCTTTTGAACTGGTGTCTGAGAAGAACAAAGAGGCGTCTTATGAAAGCTCATAATGCTTCACTTTCTTTCTCTAACATCTTAAGAGCTCAGCGTGGCAAAGGGCAGAATGATGTTTTTAGATTTGCTTGTTTCAAAACTAAAAAAAAAAAAAAACACGTTCAGACTGCTGAGATATATAAATTGACCCAGTTTCCAATGAAAGAGTTAACATCAAAATGATTTATTACCAAAGCAGTGGGCAATGGCCTGAGGTGCCATTTAGAAAATATGGAACTACTGCAGATGTTACAAAAAAACCAACCTATAAATATCTTTTTTTTTTTCATAATTGATTTTAAAAGCTTATTCATGCACATTTGTAGTTGCATTAGGGTTTACGTAACAATATAATTTCCGAAAATAAAAGTGTGTCTCTAGATGTAGTTTTCTGAATCAGTTTTGTCAGTGTGGAATCTGTTTGTTTTCTTGATGTGAATGTTGACTGATTACTTAAACAGTATATATAACTAATTTGTGTAAAAATCCTAGTCAAATTCCAGCGTTTTTACTAATCAATTCTGTCCAAAATCTTTATCTCTACATAGATACTCATTTATTACACAACTGAACATACAGCTCTCTTATGCAATGAAAACTCAAAAATCAACAACCAGATATTGTTTATTGACACCATATAATTGTATTAATAAATTACATTCTATTGAGCTCTTAAATACGTTTAAAATATTTTTTGTTTTAAAAAACGAGAGTAGAGTGAGTTTAAGTTTTTATTGTGTGATTTATGGTATTAGTAAATATAACATATTGATAATTAGGGAAGGCAGAGATAATTTTTGGCACATTGATTTTTAAAAAATCAGTGTATCGAGGATCCCAGTTTAAATTGGCCTGAGGCTACTTGTTAAGCTGCATGTTATGTCACTGTGTTGAACATCTGCGTGCTTGTGGAAGTTCTTCATAGAAACAGCTGTTATTCCTAGATGGACTTCAATAAATATTATGATGGGTGCAGAAAATTATTTTTCTGATTGGCTGGCAGGTTGCCATCAGTGTTGTTTATCAAGACACCTCATTTGATTTGTAATCAGAGCTCATGGTAGCCAAAATTTGAATGACTATAGAAACGATACTTAGGGCTTTTACTGTAGTGGTTAAATTCACAAAACATTAAATTAAATGATGGACAAACCAAACAGTGACTACAGCTGCCAAAGTAATTTGCAAAAAAAGGATGACCATTTATATTTTGTCTATTTTGTTCACTTTGTGGCCATGATGCAGGTATGATAAGACTTTGAGGTGACCTGCTGTTAGAGACAGGGATTTTGCCTCCGCCTTACGTATATTATTGTGCACTATTGCTTACATACTTTTTAAATGATGAAACAAGACAATATTACAGTTTCAGTATATTTCAGATAAATTGTGAATCGTACTTTAATTGATGACTGTGACTTTGAGCCGATGAGCTTGATGACAAAATGAGGCCCAAGTTACAAATGTCAGATCTGTCCTTTAATTCTTGGTTTTCCTCAGATTTTAGAGAGCCTTTTGTAGAAATGACACGTGTGATAATGTAAGAAGGGGAGATGAAGAATCTTAAAGAGCACAACAATAATGCTTCTATAATATAGTCAGAGGCATTAATCCACTTTGAGGCCACTTTGGGCCATAGTAGAGTTTATTGTCTGAAGAGCACAAAACTAAAATATGTAAAACATTTTGAGAAAAACAGAGATAGGTGGGGTTATTTTCCATAATTGTGGAGATCAGAAAAGAAAGTTTTTTTTCTGTTTTTTTTCTGTTTTTTCTGTTTTCTGTTTTCATAAAATGGAAATATGTGACATTTCAGACAGCCGTGTTCTGACTATTTGTTTCAGATTCTTCCTATTTGAGTATGTAGGCTATTAGTCCATTATCATACTGTTCTGTAGCAATTTAGAGAATTAATTGCTTATAGCACAGCTTACCATCAATTACCATCAACTGAAATTAGCTTTCTTACAAAACACGAATTGCATCCAGCAAAGTGAATTTTGAAATATCAAAATTTCAACAAGTGGTAGTTGTCAGATCTTTTGTATTGAGTCATTATCATGGTTTTATGCTATTGCTTATCAAAACTCTCACTTATTGCACATACATATATGGCTTACAACACAACACACAAATGTCAAATAGTGAATAATTACTTACTGTGCTTTGTTCTGTCTTAATTGATGCTAGAAAAGTTTGTGAATGTGAAACTTCTACCACTAATAAAAACTTAAATTTCTCTGTCCCCAGTATGATCTAGTATTAACTGAAAGTCCATCCCTTTTAGATTTCAAAAAGGTTTCTTTGTCATCTCCAGGTGTAACAGGGGGGTCATCTTGTCATGAGAAGAGAGGACCCCATGAAGCACCTGGGAAATCCGCTAAAACGTCAGGGACCAAAGTCTGTCCCTACAGTCACCCTTCATCCCAGAATTCCAGCGGATCCTCTGCTGGGAACACCCTTTCTACCTCAGCAGACCTTTGTAAGACCACTCCCAAGCACTTCAAGACCATGTGCCGCCGACCAACACCACCAGGTCAGGAATGTTTCTTTGACGAAATTGTCTTTGAATGCATCGGCTGTCACTCGTGCTATGGATACCATGGATGGATGCACTCCAATGCTACAATTCTGATTTTACTTTACAACATATTGCTAATCAGTCAGGGCAGAACAAAGCAAATAAATCAGTTTGTGTAATGTATGCTTGAAATGAAAAACACATGGGGTGGGATTTATTTAAAAAATCATGGTGACTGCACAATTGAAGCTCATTCACAAAGCTTCTCTTGTGTTCATTAGCGCATTATTATTCTTATACTGACACGCTGTTGTAAGGTGTGTCACGGGTAAAAGCCAATGAAGATTGACATGTTAATGAGCTGCTTCATATTTAAGAGCCACATTTTCTAACTGCTTCCTCTGGTGTCAAAGTGAAATTGACATGTTAAATCAGAAAAGAAGACCTAAATTCTCTGTTTTAGAGCTCCGTATTTTAAGAGATCGATGTAAATATTACACATATCCACACACACACTGGCAAACAGGAGGTGTGTGTGGGTGTGGGTGTGTGGCTTGAGGAAGAGTGCCACGAGAATGTGTACAAGATTGGATCAAAACTTGCCACTTAAATACACTGACTGATGAACTGAGTTTGCTTAAATATGATGTAACGGTGTGTTTTATGAATCGCTTCCCCGACGTATAAACAAGTAAATGCCATAGTAACACCTCCTTCAAGGAAAACGCTAAAAGATGCCGGCAACAGGCATTTATGAATGAGAGAACATGGTTGCGTGGTGATAATTGCCTCGATAATACAGTTAGTCTGGCACTATGCTCCATTAATCCAGCCCATGTTCTTATGTCTTAGTAAAACATGCTGCTCTGCTAAAAATATTTCTGTAAATGATGTTACAGAGACATGATGTGATCCATAATTAATTTTTTATTCACATTTTTCTTTTGCCCAGGTGAAGCCTTCCACCCCAGTGACCACCATCAACATACAGACCTGTCGGTACCCCCCAATAGCCCCACCGGCCTGTCTTCCCAACATTCCTCCCTCTTGCCCCCAAAGCCGAGCTCTGGGCAGCATGGTCACGTAACCTCCTCCTCTGGTAGTGGTGTGGCAGCCCACGCTCCCTTCTCCCCACTGGTACCAAACCTCCACGGTACTACAGCCAAACTCAACTCTCCTGCTCCAGACAGCCCAACGTCAGTCCATAAGCCAAGCCCTTGCAAGAACTCCCACATTCCTGCCGGGAACACACAACACAACAAACTGGGCACGTCCATCATGGGGTGNACTCCCACATTCCTGCCGGGAACACACAACACAACAAACTGGGCACGTCCATCATGGGGTGTAACCATCCCTGTAATGGGCACAATGGCTCAACAGTGGCCACATCCAATGTCAGCCATCTGACCGCTGGGGCCTGCAGGTTGGTATTGACTTTCTTGGCTTTCTTGATCATGTGAAATTGAGAATTGTAGCCATTTTGAATTATATCAATTCACTGTTTTTGTAGGGACCAGGCATGTAAGGGGCACAAAATGACCAATGGGACCTTGTGCCACCCTTCGTCTGAGCTCGAGGAAGGTGAGGATGAAGACAGCAGCTCTGAGAGGAGCTCCTGTGCCTCCTCTTCCACTAACCAGAAGGATGGGAAGTACTGTGACTGCTGCTACTGCGAATTCTTTGGACATAACGCGGTACTTTGGAACTTTTTTACTAAACTATTATGAAGTAAACAATAAGGAAACCCTTTGCTATAACAGACTGGTGTCATACTTTTAGAAAAACTGATATGAAGAACTGCTGTCATTGTTATATTATTTGTTCACAGCCACCAGCTGCACCAACTAGCCGGAACTACGCTGAGATCAGAGAAAAGCTCCGCTCACGTCTGACTCGGCGTAAAGAGGAGCTGCCTCAGCGTCAGGACTCAGAGCTGACGGTGGCTGGTGCCATTGATAACCGGAACGTGGACGAATTGTTGGACTTCATAAACAGTTCTGAACCCAAACCTGTCAATAGTGCCAAGGCTGCCAAACGGGCTCGACACAAACAGAAGAAGAAGGTATGATAACTTTTAAAACAATGTCTTGCCATTTCTGTGTCGTGAAAAAGTATTTGCCTCTTCCTGATTTCTTCTATTTTTGCGTATTTGTCAAACTTAATTGTGTATGATCTTCAAACAAAATCTAATATAAGACAGACAGCCTGAGTGAACAAAGAAATACAGTTTTTAAATGATTATTTCATTTATTGAAGGAAAAAAAGCTCTCTAGCACCTACGTCACCCATGTGAAAAAGTAATTCCGCCCCAGTTACTCAACCAACATTGTTCAATTTAATTTCCACTAATTTGTTATCTCTTACTAATTCAGGAAAAGGCTCAGCAGAACAACATGGGTGCTGCAGGCAGTTACCCCCACTCCAGTCCCTCTGAGCCTGCTGATGAGCCCGTTTCTGATGAATCTGAAGCCAACCGCCTCTTGGATTGGCCACAGTTGGAACTTGAGCGCGTGAACAGTTTTCTCACCAGTCGACTGGAAGAGATTAAGAACACCATCAAGGACTCAATCCGGGCATCATTTAGTATGTACGACCTCAATCTTGATGTCAATGACTTCCCAAAGAAGGCAGCCACATTGGAAAGCAACCATTTACTGTCCCATCTCAACGGTTCTTCTGACCTACAGCAGATAGACCTTGATCTGGCCCCTCTTTCATTGGGAACCTTTAAGAGCCACCTAGACCTGGTTAATGGATGGGAGGACTCATCCACAGTCTCACCCTCAAATACCACCACGGCGTCAAGCATCACCGCTGGATCCAAGGATGTCCAGCGGCTGCAGACCACGCCCAGCCTGTCAAAGCTCATCAGGGTTCGCTCCCCAGAAAGATGCACTTCTGCTGGATCTGAAAGCATCCCGCAGCTGCCAGGTCAGGCAGCAGCTAAATCTAAGGAGGACGGCACTGATCCTAAGAACGCCACAGCTGGTAACGGTGGTGCAAAATCAAAGAAGAATAAAAAGCAGCAACAAAGACAGGAACAATCTGTGTCAGAGCAGAACTCCAACAAACCAAACAAAGTTGTCTTTGGGAACGAAACGCAAAAAGCAAATGAGTCTAAATTGGCTGAGATGGCTTTTAGTGGGTCAAAAGCTGGGAACAAACAACCTCAACACTCTGCAGACAACCATAAAAATGGGCCCAAGAAAACTGAGGAGGGCAGATCATCCAGACAAGCAGCCAGTGGAGCAAGTACTGGTCTCTCCAATGCACACAGGGGGAAAGGTGACACAGAGACAAGGGGCGTTCGACCTGAGCAGGATTCAGAAGTCAAAGCTCACCACAGCACTCCAGCAAATGCACAGCAACAGCAGCAGTCTAAGGGTAAAAACAAGAAGAGCAAGAACAAGGGTGAAAAATCCAGCAGCGCTATTGGTAAAGGAGACTACCTTTATTTCTCTCACAGTATACATGATTTAAGGGAACATACCAGTGATTTTGCATGTTTGAGCACAAGCCACATACATGTTACATCACTGCCAACCATTTTCCAAAACATACTGCCGCAGCAGTAAATTCTAGCATGATTTTTCCTGCCTTCCACACTGCCGTTGATTTCAGTATGCTATAAAAATCCACTTGTAGAGACTTCAAACGTGCCTGAGATGAGTAATTCATCACAGCAAACAACATGCTGTTACTTATTTAGTTTTTTTTGCCAAAGTTACTAAATTTAACCGATCCAACACAGAACTACATGGAAGAAAATGTATTCCTCCGCTAGGGAATATAGTCCCAGGAGAATACTGCTTTAACAGAGAAATTAAAATGACCGTGCCTTCTACAATCATGCGTATGTGTTAGCAGACAAAAACATTTAATTTTATGGTGGGTGTTTTACCTGAACATTTGATTTTGGAAGATTAGGAGATTTAACAAAAATAGCATGAAAACTAAAATACTGTTTCATGTTTGAAAATGATTGGCAGTAACGTAATGTGTATGCGGCTGGTATTTTTATTGGGCTCAAACACGCAAAGCCAATGGTATGGTCCTTTACATGTTTATCAGTGATTCCCCTTTATCTCATTTTCTTTACCATTGCTTCCTAGATGATGTATTTCTCCCCAAAGATGTGGATCCAACAGAAATGGATGAGATTGATCGTGAGGTGGAATACTTCAAAAGGTAGGCTCAGTACTCCCTACAGTGTATAAGAATCCTTCTTTTTTTTAACTTTGACCTAACTTTTATCCTCATATCTCTCTTTTATTGTTTGTTGTAGGTTTTGCCTTGACTCTGCAAAACAAACCCGCCAGAAGGTAGCAGTGAATTGGTCCAACTTCAGCCTCAAAAAGGTTCCTTCCAATGCAGCTCAATAACTTGGACGAGTGCCAGAATAAAACGTCACACCATGAACCCTACTTGGCTGAGGCCAAGTAGGGTTCTTTTCTTCTTTTCCTTACTAAGCCAAGGGACCCTGGTTCAAAATGACATTTTCCATTCAGAAGACTGAAAAATACTTGAGACTAACAAGCCAGGGATCATTCTCAAGGCCAGCTCTACCCTTTGCTATCCAAGCAATGTTCACAAAATGAGAAAAACAAAATGGAAAAAAGTCTGTTAAATCTACTGCATTCATGTGCTTAAGTATGTAGTATGTAAACATTACCTTACATGAAATAAATATGTTTTTATCACAAATCTGGGACATTTTAACATTGATAAAGTTTTGAATTCCAATCAGTTCAATTTGGTGCTCTAAAAATTTTGATTTACATTGTTTTACATTGATATTTTACATTCAGCATTGTTGTTGTTTTCTAGCTTTTTTCCGCTTACACCAGCCTCCGCAGACACTAGACAAAATGTCCATATCAAGGAGGATCTTAAGACAATTTCATTTTGTCTTTACTTAAAAAGCACTTGGACCCTCTTCTCCTGCAGGGTGTTCATGGTTCTGATTTCATGGAGGTGGCAATCATGTTGATTTTCACCATCCTTTTCACTTTTCTCACAAGCAGACTGCAGTGCATTTGGTGGCTGTTACTTTCTTAATGGAGATAGCAGCTATTTTGAACTGTAATCAATAAATTATTTCAGAGTCAATGGAAAAATTAAACAAGCACTTGGTGACCTACCCACTCCACTATTATCTTTTGGAATGAAATCCTGATATTATGTTTAAATAATGAAAGTTTACAGAGTTTTCAGTAAACCAACACTGTTATAACTATGTAGAGAAAAAAAAAACAGTTTCCTCTGTATAACACTTGGCTCACATGATGCATTTTAGATTATATAATAATTCAAGTTAAAAATTTCCCATGCATGATGTGTTTAAAAAAAAAAACATAGAAAAAATGCAAAAAACTTATGTATACTGTCTCTTAGTCCTGTATTGGGTAAAGATCAATGTGTCCGTTGCTTAAATATCTATCCTCCCTTGGTGTTACACATGAACCATTATCCTCTGTGGTATAATATAGCTATATAATCTGTTACATTATCTACTGCTATCCAGTAGATGGAAGTTGATGAGTCCTTGAACACAGTTTTGGCAGTCTTTAACTGTTAGTTTGACCTTGAAATCCCAGGAATGAGCTTTTGCAGTTAAAGGTATATTAGTGTGTAATGTTCACTTAATGCTGGAACCTATCACCCAATAAGAAATGCACTTATGCCCAGATTAGGTCATTATTTTTGAGTCTAAGCCTTGTGATTTATTTACGACCATACTACTTTCTTCCCAGTATTGTGGCCTTGATGGCATCCCCCACATCAGTTACTTTATCAGAAATCCAATTCTTGTTTATCTTTGAGAATTATCACAGAAGAGTGGATCGTTTTTGGAACAGGGCCTTGGGATTCACATTAGTTACCATGTATGAGCTGATGGCTTTCATTGAAATGCTTTATTTCTTTTGGATCTGTGCAGATATTTTGTCTTCATAACACATCGGATGCTTTTCAGGTTATTTTCAATTAGAGAAGATTATCTAAATGTTTTGAATGTAGATTTATACTATACCAGTAATAGCCAAGTGTATGTTGGCTCATTTGTTCCTTTTTTAAGATTCACTTTTGATACTGTGAAAAATCTTTCGCTCAGAAAGATTAAAAAATACAATTTTAATAAGAATAAAGTGTGGCGTTTGCTTTTTATGTTTTAGTTTGGTTTTACTTATGTTTTTTACAGGTGGGAAAGCGTTATGTAACAATTGAGACCACGCGAAGGCCATTAATATGACGGAGCTTCGCTTCGGAGAGGTTTGGTCCTCCCGGGGTGCCGTACAGGATCTGGCGTTTTCTGTGTTGTGTGAATGTGTATTTTCTGTGTTTGATGAATTGTTTGTAGATTGTTTTGCCATCACGGCACTGTTTTAAATGCATATACGACTTTGCAGTATTGGTAAAGAAAATGGAGACCGAAAATCGACCCAAAAAGGTATGTAAAAGCATCCAGATGTTCTTTATATGAACAGGTAGTTTCGCTGTCATTAGCTAGCTAGCCTAGCATGTAAGCTAACCTCGCTAACTTAATCACTGTAGCTAAACTCGTACACAGTTTTAATAGGCCAACTTATAACCTTTAAACTTTGGATAATACGCAAACTGTAAACATGTAAATCATTGTGGATAAAGTGTAGCGCCATTATGTTCTCAGAGGCAATACGTAATGTTAACGTTTAACACAAGTCAGCACAAATGGAAATAACGTAGTTGTATTTTAGGGCAAATAGACACGAGTACTTCTATCATAATTTGATTATGATAGTTGACTAGCTATAAAATGTAATTCCTAAACTGAAGTAAGAGCTGTTGAAAGCAGCATGATAATCTTCCAGATATTAATATAAAAAGTGCCCATAACATTTTCATGTTAAAAGACTTAGACACATACATAGCTTTTTTGCAAATAAAGGTTTCCTTGAGGTTAATAGTCGTTAATCGTCGTTAACAAGAAATAAAAGTAGCCTAAATAAAGGCAAAAAGTTGTACTACTTGATATTGCTGCTGTTACTTCTGCTACTACTAAGCTGCTACTACATTTGAGCCTTAAAGAGTGATACAAAAGGATGACACTGACAGTTTAAGATCTTGGAGGCCTGGGTCTCCTTTCCCAAAAGCATCTTAAGGGCATGATGATATCAGTCTTATTTTAAGTCAAAGGTTAAGATCATTTCAATTAACTAAAGATGCTTTTGAAAAATGGGACCCTTAAAAATAAAAGCCTGGTGGGTGACAGTCTCCAACCTTGTTTTAGAATCAGCATGAAAAATCTCTGTATAATGCAGCACTGCAGTTCATAAGAGGTTTAAAGGTAGTAAATGTGTGGTAGATATCACCAAAGCCTGAATGAACCTAAAATATCAAATTAAGACAACCATTAAAGATGCCAGAAGATGAGTAAAGCAGTCCTGTTTGCCACAGATCAAAAAGATATACTTCAAGTATAACACATATGCAACTGGTAGATGTGAGTACTTGGTGAAAAATAAGAAGTTTGAAATTGTTATAACACCTGATCCATGTCAAAATCCACTATGCTCCTCGCTATGCAAATTCACATTATACAGCACATGTCAGGATTATGTCTCTAGGATGCAGTCACTTTCAATGTATTTCATATTATGGTGCAATATTGTCAATATTGTCAACTTCGTGTAGTAGCACTTGCATATTCACTTGCATATTATGTATATAAATTCATGAAAGAAGTGTCAGAGCCTGTTATTAGCCAACTGCTTCTTGCTGCATGGCATATGGTCAGGTTATCCTCCAAGGAATTGCATCGGTTGTGCCTGAATGCAAGATTCAAGTAAATGCAAATTTACAACTTGAGGCTGTTATGGCGAACTCTGTGCTCTGATCTCCCTGTGGATGGGAACAATCAAGGAGAATTTCTCCTTCGGGGAGCAGTAACAATGCTGATAATGTGTTTGCACAGAGATCCTATGGGGAGGGAGAAAAGACCGGCTCAGAGGGATCTGAGGATGAGGACTATGTTCCATACATTCCTGTCAAAATACGAAAACAACAAATGGTAGGTTACTGAATATGACTGCGGTCCTGTTTGACCCGTTGTAATTTTGGTTGCACAGTCAACGCAGCCCTAGATTTTCTTAGATGACATTACTGTAAAACTGGTTTGCAGTTTTGTTTATATGTTTACCTTACAGCTGCAGAAGATGTTACATTTGCGGGGAAAAGCAACGGACGAGGAGCAAAAGGACAGTGGGGGAGAGCAAAGGGATGAAGATGAGGGTCTTGGTCCACGCTCCAATGTCAGTCTTCTTGACCAACATCAGCACCTTAAGGAAAAAGCAGAAGGTATCCAGATTAAATCAGGCCTGCTGTATTGTCATAGTTGCCAGTGTAATTTCTTCTGCAGAACAAGGTCATATTTATTTATATGACTGTTGTGATATTTCCATCATATTTCTGTTTGTGTCTGCAGCACGTAAGGAGTCAGCCAAGGAGAAGCAGTTGAAGGAGGAAGAGAAGATTCTTGAGAGTGTTGCAGAGGGCAGAGGTACAGTGATAACTGTTATGTTCAATGGTCAAAAATGAAATATAAATGTAAAGATGGTAATTAGTGAGTGAATATGGTTTTTTAAATTTGCATAATTAATATCTGGGAATTCAACTATCTTTCAGCTTTGATGTCTGTGAAGGAAATGGCCAAAGGTATCATATATGATGACCCAATCAAAACTAGGTGAGGTCACAATCAACAAATGCTTCAAAGTAATATTCTGTGTGTGTATGACATGTAGTTTTGCTATAACTTGAATGTTTTCTATAGCTGGAAGGCTCCACGTTATATCCTGAATATGCCCGACACCAGAAATGAGCGTGTCAGAAAGAAGTTCCACATCCTTGTTGATGGAGACGGTATCCCTCCTCCAATCAAAAGCTTCAGGGAGATGAAGTTTCCACCAGGTTGCACTAATTCCTGTCCCTCTCATTTAACACATATCATACAGTTTGTATGAGGTTTTTAATGGTGCCACATTAGTAACAACTGGTAACAAATCTCTGTTTATTGTGTTTTGTAGCAATTCTTAAAGGCTTGAAAAAGAAGGGTATTGTGCACCCCACACCCATTCAAATTCAAGGAATCCCTACAGTGTAAGTATCCAGAAACATGTCTGACAGTCTGGCTTGTGTAGTATTACTGTAGTAGTTTGAAACGTAAAACCTGTTATGCATTGACCCTGTTTGTGTTTAGTCTCTCAGGCCGGGACATGATTGGCATTGCCTTCACTGGCTCTGGGAAGACCTTAGTCTTCACTCTGCCCATCATCATGTTTTCCCTCGAGCAGGAGAAAAGACTACCTTTCTTTAAGAGAGAGGGACCTTATGGACTCATCATCTGTCCATCAGTAAGACATACAGAACAATGAAAGCATGTTTTTGCCTGTGATTGCCCACACACACACACACACACACACACACCTGTACTCACAGATATGGACTACAAAACATGCTATATCTCATGATTTACTTTGTCTAATGTAACTACATTTGGTGGACTTGCAGGAAGTGCCAGGCAAGAGGCAAGCACATGTACATATTATGTACTCCCGTACATTTTTAACTCTTTTAGCTTTGAATTATAATTTTTGAAATATTACACATTCTTTGGTCCATTTTTCAGACAGTGTTTCCCATTCAAATATGCTTGTGAGGTTTCAAATATTCTTCAGGCATTTCTCTTTTCAAGAACTTATAGCTTCATCATACTTTGAGCAAGAAATACCATTAAAGCATTATTTAGCATTTTAATATCTTCGACAGCTTTTCTACATTTTTATAATAGTTCAGCTTTTTAATGTGTTTTGCCTGCTTTAATTTCATGCTGTTTTTGTAGATGTAATATTTGTGCTTTCGTATTCTTTCTGAATTTCTCAGACTTTAATTTAACCTTCAGCAGTTTTTTAAGCTCTTAATTGATAGATTTTAGCTTTTCAGCTTCTGTTTAGCAGTAGCTTCAGCAAGCTGCAATCACAGACACATTCCCTTCAGGAAATGCATTTCTAGTTGAGATTGAAGCTCAAAATTCAATTTGACTTGAGCTTCTAAATTTGCAATGTTATTATGTACAGTATATATATGTGTGTGTGTGTATAAATGATTTAGTTTGTATTAACACCTCTTTAACTATGCACACAAATTTTGAAAGTTGTGGGACGTGCATTAGGAATCGTAACATTAAAAATATGGAATGATCAAATTTAATTTCTCACTGTTTGTACATGAGTTTCTGTTGACATATTATGAGAACAACTTTATCTGTTTTTCTTATTGAGCTTGTATCTTGTTAAGCATGCATCATTTTATTACCTCTCCATTTATTCCAGCGAGAGTTGGCAAGGCAAACCCATGGCATCATCGAGTATTACTGCAAGCTGCTGGAGGAGGAAGGAGCTCCGCAGCTGCGCACTGCCCTCTGCATCGGAGGAATGTCTGTCAAAGAGCAGATGGAGGTAGTAAAACAGTAAGTAAGAGCAAAACTTGTTTTGTTTACTTTTTTTTTTTTTNTTTTTGTTTTCTTTGTTATATTGTCATGTCTGAAATAAATCAATCCATCAAAAAAAAAAAAGCTTAAGTGAAAAGAAATGGACGCCTACATTGAACCATTAAGCAATAAACTAAATAAGCATGTTTTAACATTGTAGTTTCTAAGCATTTGTTTTAAAGGACCATACCAGTGATTTTGCTGGTTTGAGATCAATACATACTAACCACATGCACATTACATTGTTGACAACCATTTTCCAAAACATAAAACCATATTTTATTTTTCAGGTTATTTTGCCAAATCTCCTAATCTTTCAAAGTCAATTGTTCAGGTGATACACCACCTTAAAATTCAATGTTTTGCCTGCGAACGCATATGTCTGAATGTAGAAGGTAGAGTCATTTTTTTTTATTTCTTGGTAAAAGTCATCCTCTCCTGGGACTATATTCCCTGGCGGGGAAGCATTTTCTCATGTTAGATCGGTTAAATGAAGTAACTTTGACAAAAAATAAGAACAGGGTTTGGTTAGCTGTAATGGATTACCTATTTTAAGCATGTTTCAAGTCTCTCATAGATTTTAATTGTGTATAGGAATGAAGTTAAACCAGAGACTGCATGGAAGGTAGAAAAACAAGTCTTAAATGTACCAGTCCAGTAGTCTGATTTGGAAAGTGGTTGGCAGTAATGCAGCTTGTATGTAGGTTGTGTTTATTTGGCTTAAACATGCAAAATCACTGGTATGCTCCTTTAACAGCCCCTAGTAGGAATACAAAAGGTGTGCATCATAAATTATAAATATGTTTCACAGCGCAAAGAAACTAGTAACATTATATTTTAAAAATATAGTGATAATGGACGCCAACACAGGATACTATAACATTTTTAACTGATGCATACAACATCCCCTTGCTTGTAGCGGGGTCCATATGATGGTTGCCACCCCTGGCAGACTGATGGACTTGTTACAGAAGAAGATGGTGAGTCTGGACATTTGCCGCTACCTGTCCCTGGATGAGGCCGATAGGATGATTGACATGGGCTTTGAGGAAGACATCAGAACCATCTTCTCCTATTTCAAGGTCAGTCATACAGAAGTCATGTCACAGAAGACTGTTTTAAACATCCAATATCCTACGTCTCAGTTTTTATGGCTCTTTCAACAAGCAGTGGAACTTAGAAACTAAGTTACAAACAATTTTGTTACAGACAGTAGTTCAAGTAAACTGTAAACATGCAGTTACAGAATAATTCTCCATTTTATATTCATAACATCTAGTTTAAGTACTTTCTGGCATGATTCAGCAGTTTCGAGAGGTGTTGTGTCATTATGTTAACACCCTCGTTGCTGACTGATTGGTATGGCTTCCAAGTGCCAAGCTCAATCAGTTTTGAAAGGATTTGTCCCGACCTAAAATTTATAGTGAAAAATGAGATCATGAGTTGTGACAAGAATAGATTTATAATTTATTGCTTTGTCATTTAGGGACAGAGACAAACGCTGCTTTTCAGTGCCACTATGCCCAAGAAGATCCAGAACTTTGCCAAGAGTGCGCTGGTCAAACCCATCACTATTAATGTTGGCAGGGCTGGTGCTGCCAGCTTGGATGTCATCCAGGTACGTTCACCATTCACAGACTTGTGAAGTCTCAGCCAGGAAAAATAATTTGCATTCTAAATTTACCAATTTTTAAGAGTTTCAACTAGACAACTAAAACTTGTGCGCGTTTAAACAGGAAGTGGAATACGTCAAAGAGGAGGCCAAGATGGTTTACCTGCTGGAGTGTCTCCAGAAAACGCCACCTCCTGTCAGTACTCCCATGTGTTATAACACTATCATGTACATAAAACATAACTCAAGCTTGTCTGAAGTTACACGATGCTCTTTGTTCATATTCACAGGTGCTGATATTTGCTGAGAAGAAAGCTGATGTAGATGCCATTCATGAGTATCTGCTGCTGAAAGGAGTGGAGGCTGTGGCTATTCACGGAGGAAAGGGTAGGGTGATCTTTCCCTTCTGCTTATTATGCAAATAGAAAAGCTCCAAGATAGTGCCGAGCCTCTCCGTTTTCTTGTAGTTGCTCATTATTACCACTAGATGTCACCCTACTTGCAAGTATCTACTTTCCTACTTCATAGTTTGTACTGCAGGATGTTTTCTTATCTTTGGCATTGGCGCTGTAAATATTAATATAATACTTTTCTTTGTTTTCAGATCAGGAGGAAAGAACAAAAGCCATAGAAGCATTCAAAGAAGGAAAGAAAGATGTCTTAGTAGCTACAGATGTTGCTTCCAAGGGTCTGGATTTCCCAGCTATTCAACACGTTGTGAACTACGACATGCCTGAGGAGATAGAAAACTATGGTGAGAGGATTTGTCTGTGGGCTGAAGTATACTAGGGTCCAAAATATTGGAACCTGCCTTCTTTTTTTTTTTTTTTTTTTNTTTTTTTTTTTTTTTTTTCAAAAAGTCAAGCATTGGAATATTTTATAGTGAAGAAAGAAAATAAAATATACTCCTTGATAACTACATGCATCAAATAAATAAAGCAGCACTATCTGACATGAAATTCCTACATTTATATGAAGAATATTTTCAAATGGAAGCCAAGTCAAAACAATAACAGCAATTATTTGCAATTAATTTCAGATAATTTCGCCATCATGGCACTGTCAGTTGTTGAAACAAACATATTTATGTCAGGCTTTAAACCAGTGGGTACTATTGTTTGTAATTTAAGATGGGCAGTGGACAAGTTTTATGCTCAAAATAATTACTTCAATGTATTTTATTACAGGAATCAGTATTTTCCTTGATAAATTTGGGCCCTTAAATGTGAATCAAAATACAGAATTTAAAGACCTGTCAGTAAGATGTGTTCTTTTTTCCCTAATGCTTATATTTCATGGATATAAAGTTATCAAAATGTAGCATGATACTTTAACAAACACCATGGCAGTTATTCAGCCATCATAAATAAAGGACCATACACAATTCCCATGATGATAATCAATCATGTTACAGTTGATCCTTGAGACACTGCAGTCTTCAGCTCTCCTTACATTGTTTTGTTTCAGTCCATAGAATCGGAAGAACTGGACGATCTGGCAAGACTGGTATTGCCACAACATTCATCAATAAAGGCTGCGGTAAGAAACAAGCAAAAGAACATTGACTAATTAATGCGTAAATTACTGTAATGTATGATAGCGATTTTATTATTTAATACTAATAAATTCACTAAGTGCCTCTCCTCCATCACAGATGAGTCTGTGCTGATGGATCTGAAAGCCCTGCTGGTTGAAGCCAAGCAGAAGGTTCCTCCCGTCCTCCAGGTGCTCCAGACAGGAGACGAGACCATGCTGGACATCGGCGGTGAGTCGCTCGCACCATCTCTTCCTCTACGTCCACATTCTCCTCACTCATTGGCTGCTTGCTTCATTTTTCCTCTCAACCGATGTATTCTAGTCATGAGTCACAAATAGAAGCATGTGCACAATATAAAACGTAGGAGAACGGCTGTCTAACGTATCATACTCTTGGTTTGACAGGAGAGAGAGGCTGTACGTTTTGTGGTGGTCTGGGTCATCGTATTACAGACTGCCCTAAGCTGGAAGCCATGCAGACCAAGCAGGTGACCAACATCGGGCGGAAGGACTACCTGGCTCACAGCTCCATGGACTTCTAAGACATTTTAATTTTTCAGTATTGGACGGAACTGAAACACTTCTCAGAAATTTGTACAGTCATTTGTATCATGTCATGGAGCTAACTTTATATTTTTACCTTTGCCTGAGATAGTGTGCAGGCTTCCACTTTTTTTTGTCCTTTTTCTTCATACTTGTTCTCAATGTGTTGCTTTTGTAATACACCTTTGCTACTCTAACTGTAAATAAAAACAAAGTGCATTGTTTGGAGCAAGTGTCTTATGCTGAGGAAGTTGCCAAAATAGGCAGAATAATGCAAAGGGAAGTTTGATGAAAGGAAATGCTAACACTGTCACTTGTTTTGCAATTCTGAATTGCCAATCAGACATTTTGTCTTCTACGCCTCTGATATACAATAAGCCAACAGAGAGAAACACGCTGATGACGTAGAGGAAACAACTATTCTTGTCATATAGAAACGCTCATTTTAACCTCTTGGTTAGTACCTTGACCACAGAACAAAAGCTGCTGTATCAGATTGAAAGACTCGCATGCAAAGAGCAAAATGGATGAAATCTTTATGGAGGGAATGGTTTACCTTCAGGGGATCAAGTTTGGAAAAGTAAGTTTTGCACAAGTTATAATAATGTCTTTTCTTGGCTTGTTCTGATGTCAGTTTGTAAATGAATGTAAGTCAAAAGTGTTCGTTTTGACTTTATTTTGAATGCTTAAACTACAATTTTACAAATTGCCATTAAATTAGATTTTTTATTTAAACCTACAGAAGTCTGACATGGAGTGTATCTGAAGGCCTCAAATGCAAAAGTAACCCACAGTACAGTGTCATTTAAGCATATACTAACAAAAACTAATGTAAAACTTTATTCAAATAATGCATATTTGACACCAACGTAAGTCAAAAAAAAGTTTCTTAGTATTTGCTCAAAGCTCATATTTCTGAATATCAGGTAGACCACGACGCCTTGTAGTCCTGCACAAATGTTCCCAAAGTCCTTTAATAGAATGAATGAGTGGAGAGAGTTTTTAAGTAGTATACCAAAGTTTAAATGATGAGTGACATTTGAGGAATATGCTGATTTGTGGATTAAAATATTTCATAAAGACATTTATTATGGTGTTCTGATGGAATATAACGTGTGAAAATCCTGGGATAATTTGAAAGCAATTAGGAAAACACTTTGGTGCAATTGTATATATTGTTTTACAATCTATCATGCTTCTTAAATAAATGTATTGAAAAGCCCTGCATATTCATGTAATACTCACATGTCAAGGCTGACACCTGTTGCTGCAACTGGACTCACACTTTTGAATTCCATTATATGAAAGAGCACTTATTAATGTCCTCTCTACCCTTCTGTCATCTCCAACAGAAAACATGGAAGAAAATTTGGATGGTGCTCTTCAAACCCAGCCCCTCAGGCATTGGCCGTTTGGAGCTCTATACTGTAAATGACTCCAATTCTTCTCCTCACCAGAGAAACTTTGCTTGGCAGAAAAAGGCTCCGAAAAAGGTGGTGCGTCTGTGTGATTGCCTCAGCATCACGCCTGCCACAGAGGAGTCGTGCCCCCCTGGGTGCACGGCCCTCCACTTGAGCACCGTAATGTCCATGTACACCCTGGCCTCTACAACATGTCACAACTGGCTAATAGCCCTTTGTCATCTAGCATTCCAGGTACGACACATCTCTCTACCCTTTCTTTTATATGAAAGGTGGCTGTATTGTAAATATTATTCGGGGAATGCAGGAGTGTGTAGGCGGAGGTCATAGCAGTCGGTAGCACGATGAGGAAGTCAATACTGTCACTTTTAACTTCTCTAATTTTCATGCTTGCACAACCTCCGCTCTTTCTTGCATCTTAGCTCTTTGAAGTCATAAACCAGCGATAAGGCTGTGCTGAACACTCCATGCAACGTTTACCATGCCACTGTGTTTACAGAAGCATCCTGGAGAATTAGACAAAGGGGTTTTTGAGAGAGGAAATGGCTTGACAATGGAGGACAATGACCTTTACTCATCTTGGACAACTGGTAATACTCATTATTCAGCAGGAAATTTAACAGTAATCTTCAGTCCAGCAATGTGTATAATGACTCTCCTGCAGTGGTTTTCAATCCCAGTCCTCGGGATCCAGACTACACTGCTATCGTCTCCCCTAGGAGGTTAATTGTGTTCACCTTGCACCCCGGGCGTACACCAGTTCCTGATTAGATGCTAGAATGAAAATCAGCAGGGTTATATGACCTGCCAGCATTGAGAAACATGTGTGCTATGCTCTTGCAGCAGATATGTATTTCCCAATATGATAGAGATGATAATTTCATTATGAACAAACAGCACCTCCCTCTTTATGTTTACCTAAGAACAGTATTCTAGTAGAAAGGGTTAGTGGAGAGTAAACTTGGTGAGTGTAATGATTGAGGAAAACAAACAGAAATGTTAGCCAGTTAGCTTTAATTGGCGTGGCATCATACGCATTACATCGGCAGGAACTGAATAGCTGCATGCAGAGGCTTTAGCCGTTAATCTACTAAAACACGAAGGCCAGAAAGCGTTAGAGTCAGCAAACTGTAGCTTATACTAATTTATTTCTTTTTAACTACTCATATTTAGAACCAGACCAGTACCATGTGACTATCCAGAGCACAGAGGCATCGAGGAGGTGCCAGCTGTTTGGGGAGTACCTGTTCTCCCCAGACAGTAAGGCTGCGTTGCTGTTGGACACCCACACTGGTGACATCATCCTCCGCTGGCCATACAGACTCTTACGTAAATTTGGACAGGTTGAGGTAGAAAGTAACCGAAAGTACATCATCATATTCATGACACTGACCTTTCATGATCTGACCTATCTTTAAATGTTGCATGTTTGAGCCCAATACCCATATACGTGTTACAGTACTGACAACCATTTCCAAAAACATACTACCGGCATGGTAAATTTAAAAAAATATTTTTCCTGCTTTCCATACTGCCATTGGTTTCATTTCATTCCAGTACGCTATTAAAATCACCTTGATATAGCTATCACACACTGCCTATTAAGTTTTTCGTCAAAGTATTTAACCAGTTCAACACGGATGCATGGAAGAAAATGTATGTCTCTGCCAAGGAATATAGTCCCAGAAGAAGACAGCTTTTAATGCAAAATTAAAAACAACCACCCCCTTTACATTCAGACGTGTTAGCAGGCAAAACTTTAAATTTTAAGGTGGGTGCATCAACTGAACATTTGATTTGTAAAGATGAGGGGATTTGGCATCATAACAGGAAAACTAAAATGGAGTTTTATTTTTGGAAATTGTCAGTAACGTAATGTGTATGCATAAAGTATTTATTGGGCTCAAACATGCAAAATTGATGGTATGGCCCTTTAAATTATCTAAAAACAATGTTGGATTATGATTACAGGGGGGATTCAGCATTGAAGCAGGCCATCGGTGTGATTCGGGAGAAGGTGTGTTCATCTTCCTGTCCAAACAAGCTCTTCAGATCTTCCAGGCTGTAGCCAAGCAGTGCAGGCTGCAGAAGAAGCCAAAGGACTCCTCCGTCATGCCACCCCGTGTCAGAAAATCATTAACTGATTCTTCTAATGTACAAATACCGACCATATCCAGCTTGCCCACTGGTCCTTCAGTCTACATGGCCTCTGACACAGAGCCTGAGCAAGTTGACTTACTCTATGCTACCATAAACAACTCTGCATTGAATGTCAAACGATCATCTTTTGTCAGCCC
Organism: Lucifuga dentata; assembly: GCA_014773175.1. Classification (NCBI taxonomy): domain Eukaryota; kingdom Metazoa; phylum Chordata; class Actinopteri; order Ophidiiformes; family Bythitidae; genus Lucifuga; species Lucifuga dentata. The sequence continues at coordinate 54,668 of VXCM01000432.1, forward strand.
ACATGTCACCGGCAGCAGGGAGGCTGAGGGAGAGGAAAATGAGGGCAAAGATGGATGGTGCCAATTCCTGGAGGCCATAAACCCGGATAATGTCAGAGAGGACTGCATTTATTACAACCTGAAGAGATCCACGCCAACCAGGATAAAAGATCAAATCGAGCCTGAGGGAGATGATTCAAAATCCATCTATTCTTATGTGAGCATGCTTCCCTTCTCACATCTCCAGCTTGAGCCCTCCTCGTCATCATCTCCTCAGCCTCTTCCTCAATCTTTTTCCTCTGCTCTACCCAAGCCCCAATACCAAGATCAGCCCCTTGATAGCCAAGATTTGTACAAAGTGCAAGCACAGGTGATGGACAAGATGAAGGAGGTGGAGGAGGCCAGCAGCCAGTCTCTCTGCGTTCCCCCCACAGAGACCCCTGGCAGCTTTAAACACAGGCTGGCAGAAATCCTTTCTAAGGACCTGGCAAAGTTCCAGTTGCCTTTTCCCTCTGGAGCAGGCAGCACCACATTTCCTCACCAGGATTAGTTAAGGCTGACTAGAATGTTGACTATTATAAATCAGTCATAAAGTATAAAACATAATTTGTCTTTAAATATTCCCTCTTCAGAGAGCATTTGATTGAAACTTTATTTAATCAGGAAACTCTCGTTGAGATCCAAGATGTCTTTTACAAGAGAGTCCTGAGTATAAATCACAAGACAGGTCAGTCAGAAATGAGAAACACAAACATATCCAACAAACACACACATATACTTAAACAATCAGCACTGTTAAAAATATCAGCAATATGACATTTAAAACTCCTCAATGGGATAAAAGATTCTAGTTTTAGAATCTTTAAAATGCAATTCAGCATTAGTTTGGCTTACACACTGTATGTTCCAAGGCAATCAGTTAGCAACATGCAAATCACATCCACCGTAAACTCATTTTGTTAATTATTCTTGCAAGAAGCTTAAACCCAAGGGATTTATTAGACTCACACATAAATTGACAAACTGAGTGAACACCTGACTGTTTCATGATGATGTTTGACAGGTAAAGACATTTTTTTTGGAGATAACTGAAGTGTTTCCTTGTAACATGACTAACAACAGCTTTGGAATTAGCATCCTCTTATTTTATATATTTTACATTATTTCTCTTCCATATATTTCTCTTCCGTATTCTCTTACTTGGACGATGAATGTATTTGCAGTATAGTTCATTTCATCCTGAAATTACATTACATTACAAGTTGTGCTTTGAATGTGAACTCTTCCATCTGATTCATATGCTGAGTATGTGTTGCTGACCCATCTGAAATGTGCATAAAAATGTAAAATATACACTTCTGTTTCTAGTATATCTTTATTGTAGAAAAAAACAATCCTCATAAAATACCAGATATACATAAATATCAAAATTTTTGTTTTTAATTTAGACAAATATCACCAATGGAAATATTGCTGGGTGTTCAGCCCATATCAAGTTTAAAGTGCAAGCAAAAGGCTCATAGAGTTCATACTGGCCTGTAGGTGTTTATGAGTTTTATACTTTTTTATTTGGCAGTGCAACATCTAAGCTAAGAATGTGTATGACTATCTGTTATCAGAAACATTTCTATGCTGTAATATTTGGTTCTCTCTCTACACATACATACATATTAACATCATATCTTGAAAACAAAGTCTCTGCTTGTCTGTTACTGTCTTCCATTCTGGCTCTCCTCCATGTCGCTGTGATGTGATGACTCTCCATCACTGCTGCTGAAGGAGCCCATTGACTTATTTACTGATCCCAGGTCAGATTTGGGTGTCAGAATAATAAACTGACCCACAGAGGCAGAAGGGTCACGCTGCTCTCCGGTCAGCTGTTTCTGCGTGGAACTCACTGCGTAAGAAATGTCACTTCTGGTGTCTGTGGCTGCTGGACAGAGAGAGTGAATCAGACTCCTCCTGGAGGTTTTGTCCCCTGATGGACAGGGACTCCTGCAGTCCGGGTGGACCACCCCGGCCAGGAGCTCAGACAGTTCAGTGATGTAAATCTGCGCCATCTGCAGGGTGTCATACTTGGAGAGCTTTTTCTCATTTTCCAAGGACGGGATGACGCTCCTGAGCTCGTCAAACGCTTTGTTGAGGCCGTGCATCCTCCTCCTCTCCCTGGCGTTGGCTGCGACGCGCCGGTGTTTCTGGGGGCCAAAGTGGCTCATCTTTCCTCCCTCTACTGCCTTGTCAATGTCTGCCACCGTCATCCCGACGGCGGAGACGCACTCAGACAGCTTGCTCATCGGCACAAGTTTCTCAAGTGACAGGCTTGCGTCTGCAGATCCGTGCGCATCCCTCCTGGAGAACGCACGGATTGAATTAGAAGAAATCCAAGTCTTGGAGTCGATGTGGGCCAGGTTGCGTTGCTGCAGCACTGGGAAGTCCTCTGGGTATTCTGGCCAACTGGAAAGCTCCGATTTTGCGGTCATCACTGTAATAGCCTGTGCGGTGCAGTGCAGGGAAAGGTCACGGGAAGACTGGATGGCTGATGTCTTCGTGTCTGGAGTGGATCCACTGAGCCAGCAGTTTATATAACCTCCCCACTGTCACCTTGGTGTCACCATTCCCACCCCGAGCAGCCCAGACAGCCCTGCAGCCAATCAACCCCCCGCCCCCCTCCCCACACCCTGTCAAACAACAATTAAAGCCCCACCGCTATTGTGTATTGTAACTCAATCACGACCATGTTATTATCTTCAGGCAGAAGGTACCCAAAGTATTAATCATTCAAGAGCGTCAGCGTGGCAAAAGTAAAGAAGGCGTTGGCAAAGGTGATCTGATATCATAATCATCTTAATAATTAAAAAAAAGTAACAGTAAGTGATTTTAGTACAGTATTAAGTTTATAGCAAAGAATCTACACATACATTTATTCATACAATTTATTATCTATACATTTGGCAAGTTGCGTGAAATGTTTATTAAATATATCAAATGATAGAAAATTCAGTTTTTGTCAGATGCTGCATATAAACCCTTTAATGCTGTCAGGAATATTTCTCTTAACTGTTGCTGCACTTCATCCTCGCCTCATCTAAGATCATGAATTTGTCCTCATAAGGACAGAATAACGGAATTGACCCTTGAGTCAAGATTTGGCAGCACCGTGCACTGTAGGGTTTGTTCTCAAACAAACAATAAAAGCTGAACAATCTTTTGTGGATTATTTGCAGGATAATAAAATGAACAGGTGGGAGGCCAGGCCGAGACACACCTGTCCATAGGAGAGCCATAATAACTGATAAGTTACCTGTAGACAATCTATGAATCATTTAGCAAGGAATGAGAATAAACACACTTAACCCTTGAAATATCAAGATGACATTATTATTATTATTATTATTATTATTATTATTATTATTATTATAGACCTACATTTTAAAGTAGAAGNATTATTATTATTATTATTATTATTATTATTATTATTATTATTATAGACCTACATTTTAAAGTAGAAGCAACGCCAAATCAATTAAGATAAATGAAGCCTAACAGTCTTAGTTAGGAGTTGGTGGCTGTGCTTATCAGCTGGTGTCCCTTGGCACCTCACACCAACTACACACCTCCATCACAACTAGTGTCACCACGTCTCCCATATGCTGCGCACAGCCGCCATTCAGCTTTCACAGACACAAGAGCTAATCACTCATTAGGTCATCAATTACAAGAGTGCAGCCACTTTGGCATCACCACAAACATGTTTGCTGGGTGATCTGAGATGGATTCATGATGTCTGACACTCTGCCAGATGTGGGCCTAAACCTTTAATCCTTGTCGTGGATGGAGAAAAAACAGTTTTGCCCGAGAATTTCAGTAAAGCACTCTCTCTATGTGTGTGTGATCATGCGTGCATGTCGGGGTCGAACACCGGTAAGAAAATCATCGTAACCTGCCTCGCCGTCAGCAGTTTAATGAGGCCTGGTCCTAGTTGAATAAATCGGCACACTCTCCTTCCCAGGGTGTCCATTCATTTTTTTGGGACATGAATATTTCATTCCTTCAGCCCCTCTGCCAGCGCAACAGCCTGTAACCCTGCATGCCGGCTTTAAAATGAGGCTACACTTCCCATCTGGTGTGGGCTGTGAGTGGGGAGAGGAGAGGAGGCCAAGGAGGTGTGAGGAACATTTCTAAGGTCATCTTTTCTCTGACCTCCTAAAAAAGAGACTGAGAAGCCCCACCAGGCACAGAGGGGGTCAAACAACGTCTGTCAACTGATTTGATGTTGTTAATTGATGTAGCTGGAGCAGGGCTGGTCCGAGCCTTTTAGGGGCCCTAAGCCAAATATTACCCCACAGCACCCCAAGTGTAAAGATAGCCTAATTTACTGCCTTAACTACAGTATTCCTGGATGAGTAATACTGTCAGTAAAGATGGCACTAGAGGCATTAAGAATGAAGTTTACTGTAATAAAATCATCCAGCATAGAAGGCTATGCTGGATACCGTTTGATGTTACAATTTCTCTACAATTGAAACAGTAAAAAATTAACTCTGCTGTGTGAAAATGTGCAAACCCATTAAAAAGTCACATCAGGAGCCTGATTAACCAAACTTTAAGATTAAAAAAAAAAACATTCCTAAGCTATTCAGCCATTCTAACACTTTTCTGAACTTAATATCTGGCTTCCCAATAAAGCTCATAAATTTGTTCTTTACTGTTTTCGTAAACTTGCATTAAAGTATTTTTGGTATCACCAATGAAACAAATGACAATGTGTAATCCAGCAGCTTTCAGTATTAACTTTTTTTGAAGTTATTTTGGTTTTCTGGCACAAAGACTGTTGAATCTCTCAGTTTTCACAAGCTAACAAAATTAATAATTCTCCCTTCTGTTTAAGTGAGCCAGTGTTAAGGCCTTATGCTGCGTTCATTGTACCTCGGAGCTGGGAAGCCGTAACTCGGAATTACATCATTTACAACCACCATCCATTTGAGCCAACCAAAGTGGGAGACAACATGGACGTCTCCATGAAGACTTTAATTTGTTAGACCAAAAGAAGCCACATTTTTAACATTTATTAAGTATTTACCCTGTCAAAACAGCTACTGCTTCTATGTTTGTAACCTGATTGATTTAAAGAAAATGCTTCCAAATTCTCATTTTTAAATAGAGAAGTTACTGTTTATGGTGTGAGTCATATGAAATGATGTCAGTACTGAACTCAGGGTTGAGAAAGCTTGTCTGATTTTCCGAGTAGGAATTAAGAGTTGAGGGGCTGCTTTCCTTGATTTTTTCCAGCCAGAGTTTGGAAATTCCAAGTTCCAATTTTAAGTCGAACACAGCATTAGTACAGGGCATACTGGTTCATTGATACGGTTTACTTGCACACTTGAATGTTGCAGAAATCATTAATAATAGTGACATCTGTGATTTTCCTGCTATAGCAAGTCAAAATGTCCACCATGAGAGTGTCCTATTCGTGAATTGCACAAAACCTTCTAAGAACTCCCTAAAATGTCTTCTTATGTGCTAATTCCTTAAACTCTGGTGCTCTTGGAAGCTACAATGCAGGTCAAAATATCAATGGCAGTGTAGTTGTGTATTTCCTGAAAGGGCTTGCACACCAATGGAATACTCCATGGATGCTCAGGTTTTCACTTCTGGCTGGTTAGACCTCACCTCAGGACTCTGTGACTGTGCTTGATTGACAGCTCCCTGACTCTCCTGATAGGTTCATTGCACCTGTTAGGGCGGGACCTGCTTTCAACATCAACAGAGGTTTAATTAGCCATAACAGAAAACACCTGTGTGGGAGCACAGAGCCTTTAAAGTAACAAATAGTCAAATTCTGTCAGCAACTACACTGATCAATACCACTTAAGCTAAGAAAGTACAAATCTAACAGCCCAATATAATATGTCTCAACGTTTCAGAAAGATCAATGAATAAAACCACTATGGAACAGTATATTGTGGAACAAGAGATAGTAGTCCAGGAGCCATATGCACAAAGTATTTTATCTTCCCACTAAAGTCTTCCTCAGTGGCCCTGAAGGTTCCTGGATTTGAGGTGAGAGGAGTGACAAGCCTGCAGGGACACACTCCTCCACCAAGGGACATCCAATTGTGACATGACATCCCCATTATTCACCTTGATGGAAGTAGGTATCTATTCAGTGTGACACGTCTTTATTTTTTGATTGCACATTTTTTTTTTTTTTTTGNTTTTTTTTTTTTTTTTGGACAAGTGTCACCTGTAGCACCAACTAGTCCTGGTAGGTGAGTGATGGACGAAGCTGGCTTATATTTTTCCAGCTGCTGTACTGTAAATCTCTAGGGGACATCAATTCCTGGATGTGGCATCTAAGCAGGGCAAGCATGTTTTATTGTAGTGTGTTATTCTATCCACAGATTACAGTGCTACCTCTCAACAAATTACTTTTGTTTTTCGAAGCTATACAATATTAAAAGGTCATTCTCATTAGATATTTCAAAAATGTGAGGCCGATAACAAGGTGGACTGCCGTCAGCAGCCATTTTCAGGACTGATTGTAATGAGATTGAAGTCACTCAGGAGTCCTCTGTGCCCCTTAGTTTTCAGTTTTAGGAGCTGCTTCTTTAGAGCCGAAAGGCGTCTTACAAGTGTTAAAATTAGGGCTGACACGTTTCTGCTAAATCAGACAGTTAGCAGGTAATCTCCTTAAGATGTTTTGTGCATAAGACCCCAGATGAAGTCTGGTTTCAAAAACAAAGCCTTCAAAACATTGGGTGGATTCCAGGTGTTTTATTAACTCATCAAATTTAATCCCCCTCCTTTGTCGTATCACCAAAACTATAGTAATTCATATAAGCATCTGCTGTGGCCATTCAGCACGATAAACAGCTACACTATTATCAATGAATTTCCTGCAAGCCTCATTAGCTGTTGCTTAGATATACACATTAATTGCTTGCCTGTCCTTCAGATGCTGTCTTTTCTGAGGTAATTTATAGAGTTGGTTGGAAATGACAGTGTCTTCATCTTGTTTTCTTGTGTAACATAATCTAAGTAACACAAACCAACTGATGTAAACCACATGGACTCATATCTTTGCAGTGAAGATCTATATGTTCTTTACCTTCATATGCTCCTTGTAAATTGGTATTTACCATTTTGGAAGTCATAAGAATAATTTAGCATGGATTCAAGCCCAAAAGTAAAACAAACTGGTCACGATCAGTTGTCGATGCATATAGGCTCAGGGACATAGACAGTTGACTTTGAAACTAAATAGATAACTGCTGCTACCAGATGGCGCTAATGATGGAGCATGTTAACAGTCAAACCTGCCTACCTTCGCTTTTAGCTCTCAAGCCCCATGCCAAAACCCAACAAACAACCACTGCAATCTGTCGGAACACCCACTTGTGTCAAAACGACACACACACATGCTCAAGGGCTGCCATGAGCCTGCAGTTAGCAGCTTCTAATTCTGTCTCTATTCCATAATACTGTACATACTAATTCTACCAGGATTTTGACCATGTAGTATTACTAGAAGTGAACAAATTAATGTATACTATTAGCATGTAAGGTGGAACTGGAACATATGGAGTTGATCTTTCTCTATATCTGGTCCAGTCATATTGCTTGACTGGAATTGATTGTTGTAAAATACGGCATTGCGACTGGGATCTATCTGAGCAGTTAAATAGCAATGCATTGGGTCACTGTTTCATTCCTAATACGAATTTCTCATATAAATACTAGCACTAAAGTCAATAAAGTTTATAAGCTTCAGCTTTCATTTGCTTGTATTTACTTTATTTTTATTTTAACTCTGTGATGATTTGTTTTTAGGCCAGAATTTAAAATAATATGTGTTTCTGTTGTGCACCTTGCAATATTTTGCAACACATTACAATGCAACAGTAACACCGTACAATATCATAGTAGAATACATCCACAATTGACAAACCACAATGCATCTCTGCTGTGGATCTGTTGAATCACCTCTTGCACAGACTCGACAAAAAAATGAAATCTTGTAATGAAAGAAACATATTGCACCACTTTTGCACAGAATTGCGTTATGTTGTAAAGGCTCATTTTACTGTCCACTGCCTGTAGCCACAATGAAGATGATTTTCATTATGTATAACTACAACAAACACCTGCTCATCGTAACACAATCCAATACAGCAGTACTGGAATAATACTAACTTTGTGAAACAAATAAGTTTTAGTTATTGATACTGTGTCAAAAGAGGTGTTGATTAGTCATTTTTGAGGCTGGAGTCTGTGCTGTGATATTTTGGCTCCTCTATTAAAAGTGAATGAGATGAGCAAAATATTAGAAACATTCAGTCCAGTAAAACACCAACAGACTCCAGCATCAGTCCACAGAGCTGAATCAAGACCTTTCTGACGCAGTCAGCAATAACTAAAAGGCATAAAGATGGTATTTATTACAGGACTGTTGTGCAAGATTGTATTACAATAAACAAAATTTTTTTTTTTTTTTAACCACTGACTGCTTAGTCTANGTGCAAGATTGTATTACAATAAACAAAATTTTTTTTTTTTTTTAACCACTGACTGCTTAGTCTAACATGTAAATGCACCTACATGAGTTTAAAGGACCATACCACCAATTTTGCATGTTTGAGCCTAATATATTCACTTTTCATACATGTTATGTTACTGACAGTCATTTCCCAAAGGATAAAATCATGTTTCAGCTTTCCTGATATTTTGCAAAATCTCTTTATCTTTCAAAATCAAATATTCAAGCGACACACCCACTTTAAAAATCGATGTTTCACCTGTTAATAGTTATGCAAAATTATGAAGTCATGGTTGTTTAAATTTTTCGATAAACGCAGGTCTTCTTTTGGGACTATATTCATTGAATAATAATAATATTCAATAATATTAGCAGCATAATATTCAATATTCATTGAATATTATGCTGCCATTGATGCAGACCTCTGAAGACAAATTTTTCCCAGTTGGAAGCTCCAACTTCCAACCTCCAACTGTTCCAAGTGTAATCAAAAAAGCATGATCACCAATAAATACCGTAAAATTAATTAAACTTCATAATAAATGCTAACTAAAGTAATGTTAGACTACAGGACTGTTTGGTTGTGTTGTTTTACAATGATATTAATCACAGTGGGTATTAAACTTTGTGCAGAGATGGCAAACAGTTATTATACACTGTAGATACAGTAGTTAACTTGGCAATATATTCTGACTTTTTTCTTTCAATTTCACGCAAGAAGAAATACTTTATTTGCCTTTTAGCTGATCATTTCCATTCACAAAGCTCCCTTCCAGGGCGCTGCCATGAGTGACGTCATACTCAGAAAGTCAGGGTAGATCAGTTTGGTCTTTCCTCTTACCCTAACCCTAACCCGACTTCAAATGCCGTTCCAAAGCATTTTTCCAAGTAAGAAGTCGGAACAATCTGAGTTCCGAGGTCTGTCGAACACAGCATGGCGTGCAAAATAGGTGGTGTGGTCCTTTAAGTCTGCCGTGAAGTCGTTGAGCCAACATTTGCCTTGTGTGTCTGTTGTATTTTAATTAAAGACTCCTTAATTTGGCGGAAACAGCGGGTTTCCATTTTTCGCACAACAGACATTTGCACAGAAGGAACAGTGAAGCTCCTGTCTGTAATTATCTGCAGCCACCCCAAGCTATGGAGGTGCTTCAAGCGAGCGGAGAGAAATCTTAGGTCGCTTAATGTCGGGTTTTCAGACGCAAATTAAGACAATTAGCGGCCTCATTAATTTGGGAAAAGGGAAGTAATATTCGAGTTAAAGAAGGGGTTCATTAAATCCCTGTTATCTGTGGTAGAAGGCTAATTGATGAATCGGAGTGTAATATGAGACGCGCTGTGATCACTTTTCCAGTTTCACTCCTGTTGATCACAACTCATTTCAGATCTCTGCCCGATTTGAAGCGAAGGAGAAGTGCGACGCCTGAAATCAAGTCTCTCTGCAGGCTCCCTTCTCACACTTTGAGGCAGGCATGCGTCATTCTTATTCTCAGAGGGTTTGGGCCCACTCATGTGCAGTGTAGTCCTCAGTGGGAGATGGATGGGGGCCCCAGGGTCAGCAATTTACCCAGCATGACGAGACATCAAAGCAGGACCTAAACCCTGCACCGTTATGCGCAGGAAAGATGTTGCCAGGCACCATATAATTTGTGAGACAATGTAAAACAAAGTGTGACACTTAGTATTCTAATTCTTTCTGTAATTTTTTATCTATTATTGTAACCATAGATTGCACATTTATAAGAAAGATAACATGGATTTCTTTTCTTGTTCCAAAGTACTGACTAGTTTTGGTATAGCATTTTCTGTTGTATAGTTTAGATGGCCTGGCATTATTTTATTATTTTGTAAAGAATAATTGATTTAGTGTGCATCCATTTCAGTATTTTAAATGTATGTCAAAAGAGAAAAAGTTCAGTCTATAATGGCTATCCGGGGTGTTTCATTCATGTGTGACAGGCAGTTTGGAGTGAACTCTTTACCGTCGCACCATATGGCAGATAGGCCAGGCTGCACACAGCCAGGCCATCAAAAGAAGAAGAAAGACTTCCAGACAGTTCAGCATCAGGGACTGTGAGAGCTGTCAGCAGTGGATGAACACTTAAGCTAGTGCTTGTACTCTAATAACTGCTTTATGTTCTGCTTTGTTGTAATTGAACAGGCACAAGTGACTCCGCTTTCCAAGTACAGCACAAGTGAATGAAAAGTATCTACAATCCCTACATCCAGCTCTACATGCTCTACATGTAAGTTACCTTCATTTGTGCTTAATGATTGCATTTTTTAATTACAACAACAAAAAAAAGACAGCTAAAAGAACATTAAAGGACCATGCCGGTGATTTTGCATGTTTGAGCCCAATAAACCCTACGTTACTGCCAACCATTTTCCAAAACATAAAACTTTATTTTAGTTTCAGTGTTATTTTGCCAAATCTCCTAATCTTTCAAACTCACATGTTCAGGTGATACACCCAGCTGAAAATTCAATATTTAGCTGGCAAACACATGTAGAAGGCATGGTCGTTTTTAATTTCTCTGTATAAGGTGTCTTTTTCTGGGACTATATTCCCTGGCGGAGACATATGTTTACTTATGTGTAGCTCCATGCAGGACTGGTTAAATTAAGCAACTTTGACAAAAAATAAAAATTTAAAATGAAATTTGATTTGCTGTGATGATTACCTACCTCAAGCACCTTTCAAGTCTCGACAAGTTGATTTTAATAACGTACTAGAATGAACTAAAACCAATGGCTGCATGGAAGTTAGGAAAAACTAATTTAAAATGTACTGCTCCAGTAGTTTGTTTTGGATAGTGGAAGGTGTATGCAGGTAGTATTTTAAAAAAAAACAAAAAACAAAAAACAAAAACAAAAACATGCAAAGGCATCAGTTGCTGCTTTGAGAAACGCCTCTGGAATTACAGATTACCTTCCTACAGGTTTTATTGTTTGTGTTTATTTCATGGGATTAGTTACAGCTATGAGTGATAGATGTAAAGAGAATGTCAATCAGCTCTCAAATTTTGTAATCATCAATTGCCACTAGATGGAGACAGCACTACATACTTAGGTCTGACATTGTAAGGACTGTTTTACTTTTCAGTCAAAGAATCCAAACATAAAACTTATAGAAAAACAACATACACACAAGCTAAATGGAACTTTTACAGCTGATGAGTTTATTCACCTGCAGTCTCTGTCAGACATAAAGCTTGCAGATGACTGACAGGTGTCTGAAAAGGGGAGGGGGGTGGTNGGGGGTGTCTCTGGAGGGCTTCTGCGATACTCAGGAATCAGAAAATTATTTACTGTGAGGATAAAGATTCATATCTTATCAAAATAAGGCCTTTTAACCCAGGAGATTAGTTTCCACATGCTATTCCCATGACAAGATGAAATGCTGTGTCAGATCAGCGATAGCTCCTTTAAATCCTCAAACGTTCACCACAGTGACACTTCCCAAACACAGCAATGAATCATGATCTCATTAATTATTTGCTATTTCCATTGCTAATTAATGATGAACCTTCACAAGAGAGCATCACTTCACCTGTACAAGTATTTACTGCTGTTGCAGACCAGAGGAGGGCAGTAGCACTCTGTTTTGAGATACATTAGCAGCCTGTTTAGCCGTTACTCAGTTAGGATAAACACCACTTTGCCCACTGGCCTCTATGACCTTGCAGACTGAATTAAATGTGCTGCACAGAGTAAGAGCTGTTATTAAGTCATGTGGACATCCCAGTATCATGCAAGGCTTCTTTTCCTTCCAGTGTGCATGATCTTCAAAGCCTTCAGTCCTGTGAAGTCTGTCAACTATCTTGGAGCTGCTCTCATGTTCCTCTTACACTTGATCTCTCCTTCTGTCTATATTAATGGCATTACACAGAAAAAGAGGAATGAATTTCCAACCTCGGTTCATCTCCTAAATGCATTAGATATCTTCATGTTGCAGTTGTTTATGATTGAGTGGTGTGCTATAGGGAAGCAAAATACATTAAAAAAGACTGATAATTATGACTCATCATCACGGTCAGAGGGTTAGTTCGACAAGATTATTTCATTATGCAAGTAGTGACAGCCACAACCAGCCTCAATTATATTCATGCAGTCCCTATAATTTGGCAGTAAAGATTATTCATGAACTTTCAGTATGGATTTTCAATGGTCGATTAACGTAATTGGATTGAGAATCGCTAATGTCTCCTCCTGAACTGTATGAAGCGATGTCAGATTTTTCAGCAACAGGCTTTATCTTTCTATTTTTGGCTTTGTCCTGCATGTGAGCATTTATAGTGCATGTGACGGATAGAGAAAGAGCGAGAAACTGTAGGAGAGAAAGGGAGAGCGAGCTCCGAGTATTTCGAGGCTGACAATCAGGCAGCGTGTCCAGCTCTGTGAGGAGGGCATGTATAAATAACATTCATTATGAAGAGAGCAGTTTTCTTCACCTGCCTGCTAATTGTTCCCATGCTGACACTTGGGATTGGTGTGATTTCTCCTTTTAAAGCACTAGCTTCAGATAGAGGGAGGTGTGATGTAAGGGTGGGAGGTGAAAGAGAAATCAAAAGAAGAAGTGGAAGAAAGAGCAAGAGGTGAGAGCGCTGTTGGTAAATGGCTTGTAGAATGATTCACTCTTATAATCCTTAAGTGATTTCCATCTGTAATGTGAGCTAGTGGGAGGGGGTTGGGGAGGAGTAAAGGATTAGTAAAGGTAGCCGTGATGCCTGCATGGCGCTCCTCATCCATCCTGCTGCCCTCATTTCTGCCACCCTGCACAACCGGACTTAGAAGAAGATGAAATGTTGATGCCATTAATCTTAGGAATTATCCAAGACGTATATTCCGAGCCCGGGGCTAAACTGAATGGAAATCATTAGCACCTTGTCCTTCATTGTGATCCTCAGTCTGCAAAGTGCAAGTGTGGGTGCCAGGGGAGAGTGCCATGGGTGAGCTTCCTGGCTGTAAGAAGCAGCGAACAGAGATGGATGAGGCTTAGGAGGCAAAGGTGAGGGTTGAGAAAGAGAAAGAGAGAGGGCACGGGTAAGAGCTGGGATGTGTAATGGGGGGAAAGTGGAAGAAGAGACATAAAAGATGTGTGATTCCTGTCATTTAAAAAAAAAAAACGAAACACTCTCTCTTTCAAAAATCTTACATCGTAATAGCAGTAACAGATAATTTTCCAGGGCAGTGCATTTACTCTTCACTCTGTCACAAAGACCAGAAAGGTTCATGCTGCACTTACATTGAGCATTCACATCGATGGGAAAGCAAATCATGGTTGTATGATCACTGAGTTGGAGATACATGGTAAACTGACAGGCAACTGCCAACGCTGGCATTAAGTGCTGACTGCCGTGCCTGCAGACTGAAACTGCTGACGGAAGTCTAACTTAATTTCCCTAAAGTTTTGTCCTCCGCTGTGCTGGAAGACAAACCAGATGTTGAAGATTTTTAGAAGAATGGATGTATGCACATACTGTACATTTCAGGGAGTACTTTTATAGCTGTCAGGTTTGGAGAAAAAGACAGCACTGACTAGTCCAGCTTCCTACTTCAGCTTTCTACTGGCTAAGTCATTTCTTGCAAATGTCCCAGTAGACATTTTGAAACTAAATCAATATTGAAAATGAGCACTTAAATCCTAAATTTTAACAAAACAGATTTTAGTATATCAGTATGAATGGCAGTGAGGATTTTCATGCTGCTTTATGCATAATCATCAGCTAATTTTGTGTCCATGCTGGATAGTCTGCTCCTTTTTTTACAAAGTTGAGCACTACCTTGAGCATCGAATGACAAATTAAAGTTTGAGCTGTCTACCATAGTGACCTTTCAATTTTGCAACAAGGGGAGAATAGCTGCATGTGATGCAAGCAGAGGCAATAAAATATTGGAGGGGATGCTCATAAGATTTCCTATATTGAACACAAATTTTAGTCCGACCATGATCTGGGTCAAAAGGTAGTCGGACAGGGCTACCAAGGCTTGAAAACTGGCATATGGTTTATGCTTGTGTTTAAAACGTGACATTAGCTACAGCTAAGCTAACAAGCTAAGCTAAGGATGCTTCTTGATGATACCTGTTGGTCTTGATTTGACATCCTCTCTGCTTGTTGTGCTGAGCAACATGCTGAGAGTCAGGTGTGTAGGCAGCAAGGTGAGCGATGTGCAAATCGCTTACCGCAGCGGTATTTCACTGTGTAAGTAGGCTTGCAGCTTACAGTTTGTTTAGGGGTTGACTGATATTCCGCATAGTACATTATGGCACATTACTGTCCTCACAGCAGAGAATAGATTTTACATCTTTTTGCTAAATATACAAAACAAATAATGGTTAGGCCAAGCATGTCATCCATATGTAGAGTCCATGCTACATAGTTCTCCAATCACAGCATAGTATGTAACAAAAATCATATCAGATACCTTATATCTAAAAAGTAGTCCAGGATATCTGTAGGACATCAGCAAAGTGAAAACACAGAAGGGAATCACGGCACTTTTGTTTTCTAGCTTTGGGCAAGACTTGTTTCACCACACACTCAATCCCTTACTCACTCATTCTCTCACTCACACACACACACACACACACACACACACTAGTGCACACATCTGCAGTGACGTGTCTGGGATTAAATGTAAATTCTGTTTAACTTAGCTGAGCTTATGAAACTGTAATGGTGGCATGAGCTTATCCAGGTCAAGTCGCAACTCTGCGAAAAAAAAAAGAAAAAAAAAAAGAGGGTTTGATAAAGAAAAAGAAGTGATGCTGAAAGGGGGTGGGGTGTCCCAGCAGCGTGGCATCCCAAGGTCAGGAGTGATGCCCTCTGGCAGAAAGCGCTGTGAGGAATGGTGGTGTCAGTCAGAAACCTCCCTCACCTCCTTGAACCTGTCAATTTACTGACGATAATTAATCTCTCTCTGGTTAAATATAAAGATTGTAAATCACAGCACGATCCTGCACCATTAGGGGGCCTTCATCTGTCAGCTACAGACCTTGGTTAATGGCCCTTTGTAAGCAGTGCACTGGCTGAGGCAGCACACAAGCCACCTACTGGCCCTCGTCATCATTAGTTTCCCATGGAGGCATCTTGTATGAAACTAGGAGGATGGAGAATACAAACAGACAGACAAAAGGTGCAAGTCACTTTGTTATTGTGAAACATTTCATCTGCAGAAGTAGTTTTATTTTTGAATGATAGAAAAGTGAGATTTACAAGCAGTTTAGCCATTAATTAACTGAAAGGTTTACATATAACCTTTGATTCCTGAGGTATAATGAGAATAGAACTCTTCAAGCTGTTACACAGGCTGTTCAAGGTCAGCACTGATGGATGTGTGTAAAATGTATTCACTGAGTGAGTACAGTGTGTGCACATCCTTCGCCTTCACACTTAAGTGTACAATAGAGTCCTTTCCTCACTGTCCTTGTATTAACAGAAAGCACGCAACTGATCCTTTAATTACTCACTCACAGCTCTGTGAGCCATGATAGCATAATCATCATTATCATTGCACTGTTGCTTTCTGCTAAGAGCCAATTCACTTCTTTCTTTCTTTTTTTTTTTTTTTTCCCNTTTTTTTTTTTTTTTTCCCTCAAACTTCCCTCACATCCCTTTGGACTCAGCATTACATCAACCGAACCATAATAAAGTTGTTTGTGTGCTTGCAGGGGGTAAACTCTGCAATAGTCTTTGAACGAGCTGTTACCGCTGCACTGTTGTGCTTGTTAAATGCTTTGTTGGAAGTTTGACACTTTGCTTCTCAGGCTGCACTCAACGCTGTCGACGGTCTCCTCAAGTCAAGGGGGTATTTCATGCTGGGCTCCCATGGGTGAGGGTGGGATGACAGGATAGCAGTTGAGGCACACAACAAATGCAGTCACATGCTAAGACACACACACAGAGTCACCTTTAAAGTGTATGAGAGCTCCCTGATGCCAGTGCTGCCATACTGCATGACTAATGCAGCCTGCAAGTCACTGTTTCTCCTCGCAGAGTCCCCTAGAGCTGAATTAATTGGCTGTCATCATGGTAGCTCTCACTCTCTCCCTCTCTCACACGTTCATGCTTACACACACACACACACACAATGATCAAGATATAAATAAACCAAGTCAACATGGCATTTAAGTGACAAGTAATCATAAACACTTTGCGTAGCATTCAATGATGGCTTCGTACTTTTGGGTTTCCTTGGACCGTCTCACAAATGCGCATTACCAAACTACAAAGCAGGAGTGTAACTACAGAGGTAAATTCTAACCGTGAGTCATGTTTATTCATGAATGTCCTATGATACATATATAGTTGACTCATTTTATTCATATGAGAAATGCAGCTCAAACAATTAGCGAAGCTGTGCTCATGATAAGCAATTAGCTATATCTATCTAGCTAGCTAGCGATAGACACTAAAAAATGTTCTCATAAAAACCGGTAATCAAATAAAGGCCAAGATCTAATTATAGGGTGTGGTCAGCATGAAGAAATAACGATCGGGTTTGCAGTCACTATGGTTATTTATCTTATTTATCTGTTATTGGCTCAGGTAAATATTAGTGTATTTTGTAGTAACATGCATTACCACCAGATGGCAGTAGCTACACTTGAAATACCATGCTGTTATATAAGAAACTGAAGAACATTTAGAAGATACTATAAAAGTAGAGGTAAACATTGGTGAGAGGCATGGCCGCTAGATGGAAATTTTTATTTGAATATTAAAGAGAGAGTCTGCAGTATGCAGAGGAAATTTCCTGAGAGGAAGCTGCAAGGTATTTTAATATTGATCCAAAAAAAATTTGATGCTGGAAAAAGCAGAAGGATGAGCTCTTGCTGGCTGACAAGAGGAGAGCAGGGCTAACTGGAGGCGGGTAAACAATAAATTTAACATAACAAATTAGCACAGATCGGAAACAAATGAGCACAGATTATTTTTACATACTGCTTAAAATAAAAAAGTCCTGCCTCTATTTAAAGCCTGATTCCCTCTGTAGTTGAGGTAAATAAAGGCCCCAGCCACTATTTGTGCATTTATGGTAACCAGATAGACAGATAGATAGCTGGAACAGCTTTGTATTCCATTTGTACATCACTTATAAACCAACAGTTCTGTCTCGCCTTCTGTTTGTGCTTTGAACCATAAACAGCATTTTGCGTTTTTGAAGAGTTTGCTCAGACTGAAAGAGTAATGGATTGTCATGTCAACCCTCTGCTTTTGCATAATGCTATCTGAGAAGTGGTGCAGTACAATCTCATCTTTATCTGAAAGCAATTTTTTCTAGAGGGTTTCAGCCATGTTCTTAGCTTCTGAACAGTGATGATCTTTTAAAAGGATCATACCATCCATTTTGCATGTTTGAGCCTAATATATTAAATTTTCATACAGTTGTTACTGACAGTTATTTCCCAAAGGATACTACTGGAACGGTGATTTAATTTGTTTTTTTTTTTTTTTTNTTTTTTTTTTTTTTTTATTCCTACCTTCCAGACTGCCATTGGTTTCAGTTCATTCTCGTACGCTATTAAAATCAACTTGTTGATACTTGAAACATTCTTGGGATAGGTACGAACAAGACGTGTATTCAGGTTTTTTTTCGAAGTTACGTAATTTTAGTGTTTAAGCGCAATAAAAGTGCAGAGTGAATGTATGTCTGTATGAAAATATGTATGAAAATCGAATATATCAGGCTCAAACATGCAAAATGGGTGGTATGGCCCTTTAAGCTTGTTAGTGGTAGTGACAGTCATGAGTTATGACGAGTAGTTGAAGAAAGAAGGATTCAGATTTGTTGTTTTCAGACTTTCACTCTTATGTGTATGTACCTAGTCAGGTATGCGTGTGTGTGTGTGGGGTTGTGTTCATGTGTATGTTCTGCCTTAGTCGCCGTCCTTAGAGCTTTGCCTTTCGGAAAGATTCCAGATGTTGCCGTTTACGCATTTGGGATGAGTCAGAGCACTCAGGTGTGTATGAGAGAGAGAGAGAGAGAGAGAGAGAGAGAGAGAGAGAGAGAGCTTTCAACAGCAGCATTAGAGCGAAAATAAATCATTTCCACATTTTTGTACTCGTGAGTTCACAGCTTTTCATCGAGCGACAACAATTATCAACAAAGTTGTTGTAGCTCTGTTTTTAATGCATCTCCACTTCTTTACTAGTGCAGCATCTTTGGATTCAATTTGTATGTTTGTAGGACCCTATGCCATGAAAATGTTTTGCCACACATTGAAAAATAGAAAAAAGAACGAAATAATACACTCTGTGAGGTTGTCATTTAATCAATACAGCTGCAACTGCAATAAAGACAAAGTTTTTAATTAGGCTAATTTTCTAGTCAGGAAATGACAGNATACAGCTGCAACTGCAATAAAGACAAAGTTTTTAATTAGGCTAATTTTCTAGTCAGGAAATGACAGAAATGAAATGACAGCCTTATTCAGGGGGGTTGTTGAGTGAGTTTATGACTTTGAACAAAATTCAATGATTANGAAATGACAGCCTTATTCAGGGGGGTTGTTGAGTGAGTTTATGACTTTGAACAAAATTCAATGATTAACAGTTGTTTAAAATGCAAAATTAAAATAACAGAGTAAAAGAGATCAAAAGAGATCAGTTTCTGTATGTGTACATGTAATACTATTATACTACCTTTTTTTGATTTCACTCCTGTCACTAAAAAAAAAAAAAAAAAAAAAAAATTTGTTTGTGGTGTGAACATGGCCCGAATGACAAGGCCTATTCTGAAATTTTGAGTTAAATGGCTGCTGTAGCCAATCAAGGCAATTCACTGTTCATAAGTGAGGACCAGTGTTTCAGCTGCCAAAGAGGCCAACCTGCACAGACAAAAAGGCTTTTCAAATCCAGCTTCTCTCTTTGACAGCAGGTCAAAATGCTAATTACATTTATTGTTGTATCGTTATATCTACATTCTTTAAATAAATGATGGAAAACATACATTTCTAGAGTTCATGTTGAAAAGAAAAGCACCAGCTCATTGATGATCTAGAACTAGAGAGGGCTCGGTGCATGTGCTTAACGTTAAGTAAACTATACCTTTGATTACAGCAAATCAAACAGATGCTGTGGTCTTAACTCTTCATGCTGACCTAATACGTCTTTGGATTAACATGATGTTGTATGTGCTCAGTAAAAAAAAAACAAACAAAAAAAAACACACTCTATTTTCCTTCTCAGCTTTCTGAAGGCAGCACGTTGTCTTCACATAATGGTGAAACAATATGTGGTTTTTGTGAAGGTGTTTGAAGTGCATTCAAATTCCACATTCTGTTGGCAAAGGTTTGCTTGATATATGGCCAAAATGACAACTAGGGACATATCCCTATTCTGTCTTTGATCCATGTTACATAGCTACCCTGGCTTAAAGTAGGTCTTCCTGTTTTGATTTTCTTGCTCCCACCTTCAAACATTTCTGACCAATGAATGAGCAGAGTAAGGTAAATGCAACAGCAAAACTCATTCACTGACCAGAGCAAATGGACCATAGGTTTGAAAATGGCCTTAGATGATCGATATGGAGAGCCAATAACATAACCAACTGCTGGAAATCACTCCAGCTGAGCCTTTGTGGGTCTGGTGCCTTGCTCAAGCATCCTTCAGTGGTGATGATGGGGGCATTTAGGTAGTAGCAGGGGCCCACCCAAGATCAAACTGACAACACTGGGTGTTGTCAGTCCAAATGCACAAGGACACTGATTTCTCATCATGATTATGTAAGTAGTTGATGCTACATAAGGAAAATCTAATCATAAAATATGATTTTGTTATGTTGGCGGGTGACAAATGTAAATCGCTGCACCTACCTTCACAGACAAAGAAAACCATCATTCTCCTCTCCATTTTTTCTGACTTAGCAGAAGACTCAAGGTGCTGCATGCGTTGGGATGATATATCACTATGTGTTTTAGTTGTGAGAGGCAGAGAAATATTATTACATTAACACTTGATTTCCATTTTCCATGAATAATTTCTTTTCTGTTCTATTTTCAGGGTGCATTTTTCATCCTTCAGCACAACAATGGAAAACTATGCAATACCAACAATGCTGTTGCTTATTATAACATGATTTACTGTTGAAATGAAACTTGGTACAGATCTGAAATATGCCCACTAGAAATGCTGCTACAGCCTGACAAGCAGCTATTTCTATTCTATTATCAGCCAAATAGTCCAAAGTGTATTCTGAATGTCCATTAATATTTATTTATTTTGCTGCCATATGTGCCGTTAGAGACCTGCAATGTGTAAGTTATTATTCAGAGGGCACCACAGTGTTTGACAACATATTCTAAATAATTAATTCCATGAAAACAGGCTATGGGTGGGTGATAATGGCACCTTTCTATTGACAGGGCTTTCACACAGATCAAAACTTAATAGCCTTTATAATTAACGGTGATGATTCCTCTCCCCTCTGCTTAGCCTTTGTCAGAGCAAAGCAAAATGGAAGGGTGACATTTCTTAGATTACTTCCGATTGATCTTGCCCATCCTACTGTGAGCGGTAGATGAGAAAGGCTAACTAGCTTTGCCTTTGAAGCTCTGCCCATGTGTAGCCTTTGCAATTCAATACAGACCGAGCTACCATATGTCAAGAAAACATCTCATTAAATGTGTGTATTTTGTAACGTAGAATGCCAGACATACAGGGAGGAACCAGTTTGTTAGGTACACTCGTACAATCTCATCCCCTTGTGAAGCTTATAATCTTCAGTTTTTGTCGACACTGTGACAGAGAGGTGTCGATTCATATCTGTGGTCATTTTTAAGGACTTAGTGGTATGGTATGGGATTGCATTACATTGATGTGTTTCTAATATTCTGCTGAATCAGCACCTCTCTGACATAGTGTCAACCTGGAACACCATCAGGGGGTTCCCATTGTCACCCCAAATCCAACTGCTCCAACTGGTTACAAGAGTTACAAAATTTTATTTCTGATTTAAAGGTGGAACTATTGAAAAGCTGTGATGCAGCATAGATCTTTGAATGCGCTGCACCAGACCTTCCTTGGATTGCCATGTGGATTACCTGCCTGCCCCGCCCACGTCTGCATGTGCACTTTCCTTCCATGGTGGAGAGGTTCATACAATTCAAATAACTTGATCTACAATTTTCTTTTTTCTCAGTTTTCAGAATTAGAAAAGCAATATTTTAAAGCTCTGTTTTAACTCAGAGATAACTCCAGGTGCTCAATGCTAAAGCTAATGTCTGAGACTAGCTTTGGCATTGACTGGCTTTCTGGCTAAAGCTAAAAAGCATTTAATGCTGCGTTCACAGACCTCGGAAGTCTAATTTTTCCCAGTTGGAAGTTCCAATTTCCAACCTCAAACCATTCCAGTCTAATATAATCAAAAAAGCATGGCTGAACACACCAATAAATACTGTAAAATTAATTAAACTTTGTAATAAATGCTAACTAAAATAAAGTTAGATTACAGGACTGTTTGGTTGTGTTGTTTTACAATGATATTAATCACAGTGGGTATTAAATTTGTGCAGAGAAGTAATATTATGAAATTATTTACACTTACGTATCAATGGCATATAGTTATTATACAAAATAGATAGTTAACTTGGCGATATATTCTGACCTCCTTCTTTGAATTTCACGCAAGAAAAAATACTTTATTCACCTTTTAGCTGATCATTTCCATTCACAAAGCTCGCTTCCACCGGCGCTGTCATGAGTGACGTCATACTCGGTAAGTCGGGGTAGATAATTTTGGGCCGAGTTTCCCAGCCGGAGCTCTGACTTCAAGTGCCGTTCCAACACATTTTTCCAAGTATGAAGTAGGAAAATTCTGAGTTCCAAGGTCTGTAGAATGCAGCATAAGCTCTTTATAAAATTGTTATGGTAGTCATATATGTATTTGTTTGATAGCACTAACCATGTAGCAGCACCAATCAGCAGTTATTGCACTTGCAGATTGGTGCTGATTTTTCTGTGATTTAGTATTTTACCATGTACCACCCTCTCAAAATCACTCTTCGGCCCAGAATTTTCTGCTGGCACCCCTGTTATAAACAACAAGTGAACATTCCAACTGATGGGTAGGGTAGGATTTATTACAGGGCTGAGGTATTGAGTTAATTTAAATCGTACAGCTGTATCTAATAATAAAAGTCCGTGGACATGCTAATAATGCTGGTAATAAAAATGTTATGACAAAAAAGTTGAATCACTAATTGCTCATTTTAATTTAAAGTTATTACTTTACATATTGCTCCCTGGGTGCTGTAATTACTCTCCTGTTACTCGTGCTAAATTGGCAATGAATTCCTTTCATGAAATCAAACAGCATGGGTGTTCTTCTCATGTGTCGGCTCAATAATCTCAAAATAGTGGGAATACTCCCTCTCAAACAAGCAAAGCATTCTGACATTTTTCATCTATTGTTTCCTTTCTTAAGATATCTCTATGTGTGAAAATGATCACAACGGCTGTAAAATGCAGTTTTTGGATAAACGTGCTATCAGTATCATCTTTAAGTGGATGAAACTTACAGACGTGAGCCAAGGAAACAATCTTGCCAAGACATGGCAAAAAGATTAAAAAGCTTCCATTACATGGCTCATTTACAATAGAACAATTTCAAGTCTTACCAACATGTTTTAGGTGAGTGGCCCTCATCCAGCCAGAGAACTTGGCTACAAGATTGGCTAGCTTTTGGCTAATTCAACTTCAGTCTCAATCCAGTGGAAATAATGACTTTTTAAATTGGTAACGGTAACATTATTACTGAAACTGACACTGTCATTTATTACAGGAATACGTGACCCTTCCTATTACTTTCCTATGCTCACTTGTAGAATGAAAACTTCCTTCTCTGTGTTATGTTCAACTTTTAACTGCATGAATTTGCCCACAAGCTTTGCAAACAGAATCTGTCCATCCTGCTATTTACCCACACAGTGTATTAAAATGCCAAGCAAGAAACCCATAATGAGTTTTTAATCATTGCTTCAACCTCATGGTTGCTGACCAAAAGCGGGCAACTGCAATTTCTATTTTATTTTATTTTCAGAGACTTAAAAAAAAAAACAAAAAAAACGCCTCCTCTCTTTTTGTATCTGAGAAATAGTTTCTAAAATAATTAGGCTTTAATCTTGAGCTGTTCCATGCTTTAATTAAATGAAATTCACACTGAACAACATGCCAAAAGTATTGTAGTGGAAGTAAGACCAATGAAGAAATCCAGTAGGATTATAGTTATTGATTTGTCTGAAAGTATTCCACACAGCTCTCCTGTCCATTCCTTTGAGATGGCTTCTGACCCCAACAATGACAGAGTGAAACCTGCATTGCAGACAAAAAGCAGCAAACTTGCATGACGTGAGCTGCATGATTGCTGTCTTTATATTACTGAAAGAGGCGTTCTGTTTTCCCACTTGTCCTTTAGATACTGCCTCTTAAGAAAACAGCTCACATATGAAAATAGCATACCATTCTTTTGTTCCTCCAATAAAAGATGCAACAGCTGCTTCTCAGGGATGAATTCTAAATGAGGTTTGGCATTGCCCTCCGCTGTCAGATCCCACAATGACCTGGACTTCTCCTGCTTTATGCCTTTCCCCGGTGTCCTCCTTCCTTTGCCATCCTCTATCTTGCTCCTATGTCTCCCCTCTCCTTAAGTCAAGCCTCTCGTGCTGGCTGTTTTGACAGAACTTTGTCACATGGATGCAACCAGAGGAATGCTGAGAGACAGAGAAGTGTTCTTCCTGTGTGGCCCAGAGATGCTTCTCTGGGCCACACAGAAGCATCATGGCATGCAATGGCACCTAAGACCCTCGTCTAAGCAGAATACACAGGGGTACCTGATGAGCATTCCAAAGTGTTTTCCTGCTACACTATTGATGACTTTCATGTTCCTGCATCACAGCTCCAAGATTTTAAACTCTTAAGTCTTCCACATATAGGTTGTTAGTCTTTGTACCTTCCGTTTATTGGATTTCTGATTCTGAAACCAACAAAATAGAATTTTCTTTTTCTTTCTTTCTTTCTTTCTTTCTTTCTTTCTTTCTTTCTTTCTTTCTTTCTTTCTTTCTTTCATAACGGCCAGTCAGATGCAAAAATTCAATCTCCATCAGTACAAAACACAAAATCTGGACTATTTTCAAATATCTTTTTGAAAAGTAAACTGTGGAGTGCATGCACACTGTATGTGATATGTTTTAGAACAGACAGCTGGAATCTGGTGGTAAAACAGGGCAACCCTTGCCTACAATGGCCTCTTTAGAGCCCTACGGATGTTTAATAAGGGAAATGATAGAAAAAAAATACTCTAGGTTACGTATGCACCTACAACAAGAAAACTTTTGCTTGACTTTTTTCTGTGCTTTATTTTGTTTCCGGGTTACTAAAGCAAAAGTGTAAAAAAAGGAAACTGAAAAGAGTAAAAACCTAGAAATTCAAGCGATGTTTCTACAAACCACTTTCTGTGTCAACAAATGCTATAATGTACATTTTCTTCTATATAGCAATAAACAAAAAAAAAAGGTCGTGAAATCCTTTTCTGATTTTTGTTTCAGAATCGGAAATCCAATGAACGGAAGGTATATGAACGGTCTCCCAGAAAAACAGGTCTGAATGTGTCGCAGATATCTCAATGAGCATGTCTCACTTCTGATTGCTGTTGTCACTCATGGTTGCTACAGATCAGCAGCAGATCAAGGAGAAAGACAGAACCCAAATCAAAAATGCATAGGCAGATACACAAAGGTCAGAGCTGGACAATTCTGTGTCAGTTCTCATGCCAAATAAAACAGTCATCCTCTGTAAAAACTTGTGAATATCAGAGGAGGATAGAAAATTATGTTTGCAAAGTTTATCAGCATGTGTGTGACAGAAGGATATGATTATTGAATGAGTGCACCATAGATTTCTGAACATACAATGTGAAAGAGTGAGATATGGACCAAGTGAAGGAAGCAACAGAGGAGAACAGGGAAGATGTGATAGAATCGGGGGACGTGTGAAAAGAGAAGAACAGGCTTTTGGAAGTGATGTAGGCCACACTGGGTTTTAATCACTTGCACAATATGCAGTGTATCTGCTACATTGGATGTCCAGCTGCAGCTATTCTCCTGGTTAACGCAACTGCAGCAAAATTATGCTGTGACTCCTTGTGCAGAACGTGCTATTGTTTTCCCAAAGCAATGATCTGATCATTCAACATCCCTAATGAGCAGTCTCAGAAATCCCAGTCTTTGGAGTAATTTTCCTACATTTTCTAGCAAATTAGACTGCAGAATTGAATCATCTTAACCTTTCCTCAGTAATCATAGGTGATTATAAGCATTTGGACATCCTGTTATTCACAGTAGTTGAGGGGGGTACCCAATAGCTGTGTAAAGGTTTTCCAGATTTATCGATTTTTCAGCTCAATAGGTAAACAGAAGCTTGTTAGATTGCTCTCTTTTTAAGAGTTGGTTCAACTGCTTCAGCTGGACTGCAATGAAATAAATTTACCACCCTTATTTACAACACCCAAGCTCCATTTTAAATTAATATCCCAGTAACAGAAATCAATGGAAAAACAGTATCCTTTTGGTGGATATCTTTAATTGGAAGCACTCATCCAAGGGTTGGGCAGTACTTTTTCTCTTGTTCCAACATAACAGATGGATTTTCTAAACATTTCACCAAACAGCTTTTTATATCCATCTTTGTTTCCTAGACAACACATTTAAACAAGGAATGGTCTCCCAGACAACAGGTCTGAAAGTGCCGCAAATATCTCAACGAGTGTGTCTGAGCAAAGAGGTGATAGAAATAGAGATATTCTAGCGTGGCATTTTTTTTTTTTTTAATTTTGTTTATTTACTGTACATTGTAATACTTAAAGTCTTCACGAGCAAAGAGGTAATGAAATAACAGGTTGTCTTTTTAGTCAAGGTTTTACTAAATCACACGTGTTAACCAGATACTTTCCAAGAAGAGGGAGGGACATGTCAGATCTGCAAGCTGGATTTTTTTTTTTCAACCAAAACAATGCTTTCTATGGGAAATGGATAGTATTTTCCCTAGATATGGCCTGGAATATCTTGCCCTCGCTGATAACGCTCCATCACAGATCCACTAATGGCAAACATGGCCAACAATTCATCCCTCCATCTGTTATTGACCCATTCTCGCTCCCGTCGATGGCTGCATCAGCCGACAGGATCCCTTGTTTTGCTGAAAATTTCTTCATCCCCCTGCTTGCTCTACTGTAACAGTTATTACAAAGGATTGTTACTATGACTGACTCAGTGGAAAAAAGGCTATAAGAGGGCTGATTGTGTGTGTGGGTTTGCATCCAGGCACCATCGCTCCAGTGTGAGGCTCTGAAGCGTCTGCCTGACAGAGAGGGTCAATACTGAGGATGGATGCCTTTGAGCCGTCATTAAAAGGACAGAAGACATGGACAGATCAACCTCCCAAGGTCTCTAAAGAATTAACACCACATTTCTTTAAAGATAAAGAATCGAGAGGAGGCGTCTTTCATCTACAAAGAAAGTGTTTTTTTTAAATGTAGGCAGAATTTGTTGTATTGATGTATTAATTCCATAAAAAAATAAATGATTTCTTTATTGGGGCATAATAAATACATGCCATGTACAAAGACAGAACCTCACGCTCCCAGCAGAGTACAGACATGCAAGCTGAGTCTCTGTTGTTCTGCCTTCCTGTGCAGCTTTCTCTGTCAGTATGGATTAGAGGGTAGTGAGCCGGAAAACTCCAGAAACAAAACAACACCTCCCAAAGCCTTTCCAAACTCATGAAATATCTGTAGCCATGCATGCAGCAGATAGAAGGGTTGTTTTCGATATTAGTGATACATACTTGATGACCTCCAAGGTGTGTATTGATAAGTGAATTCAGAGCAGAATGTCTTTAAGAATCGATTAGGCTCAGTTGGAGAGTGGGTTCGATACAAATACTGTTTCATCCTGATTCACCAACATTTAGGGTGAGTGTGTGGAGATGTCATTAAGAATACACAAAGTCTTTACTTAGCTAGAGTAACAATTTTAAAGGACAATTCCTGCATTTTTTAAAAACTAAAGTAAAAGTATTAGCAGGAAAATGTAAGCATTCATTAAAACTATTTATGAAGAATACTTATTTTTTAATAGAGCTAAATGGCTGATGTGTTAATGCTTATTTTAATATTGCAGACCAGTGGTTCTCAAATGTTTTGAACAAAGTACTGTTTCTGACCAAACCAAAATGTATAAATACCACCTCACCAACGAGCCATTTTTGCTCATTTCTTTATCCCAGAATTTAACTTTAGGAATGTCAGTACTTTGTAACCCATGCAATTTACCTGCTTATTGGAACAGAATAATGGGTTTCAGGTGTGCTAACAATTACAAGGGTGTCCCTAATAGCAAATTAGCATT
Organism: Lucifuga dentata; assembly: GCA_014773175.1. Classification (NCBI taxonomy): domain Eukaryota; kingdom Metazoa; phylum Chordata; class Actinopteri; order Ophidiiformes; family Bythitidae; genus Lucifuga; species Lucifuga dentata. The sequence continues at coordinate 82,588 of VXCM01000432.1, forward strand.
TAAACATGATTAATTCAGGATGAGCTAAAAGATTTTTTTATTAGGACACTAGGACAATGGCTGTTGAAGACGGGGCTTAGCAGTTTTATGTGAATAATTCATTAAAAATTAGTATTACCCAGCAGTAATAGCCATTTGCAACATTATTAACATTATTAATATCTTTGGGATATATATATATATATATATTCCCCATCTGCCTCACAGAGAGGGTCAATATATATAATATATATATGTGTGTATGTGTGTGTGTGTGTGTGTGTGTGTGTGTGTGTGTGTGTGTGTGTGAGAGAGCACATAAGGACAGATAATTCCACTCCTGTACCAAAAGAAGACATGAGTAGATGACATTCCTTCCCTCCCTCCCTCCCTACCTGTAACATATATATATATATATATATATATTTTAATGCCACCTTGGTGGAAAAAATTATCAATTTCTCACAGAAACACATGAAAATTCCTGGGTGACTCCAAAATTCTGAATGCTAGTGTACATTACAGCATATTACTGGAAATGATGGAGTCAGTGTAAATTACTGTAAACATGATGTCAACACAGCTCAGCAAACTGGGAGTTACATAAAGGGCATGAATCACATTATTTACCATCAATACAGTGACATTCACTGTGTGACAGAGGTCAGCTAAAAGGATCCTTCCAGCAGTTATTCATATTTTAGTCAAATAACCAAAACTGTCCATTTTCCAAAGCTTATACAAAATTTTCAGTTTGATTGTTTATCTACTAGACAGCTACTGATTTCCATTCATTTCAGTATATCTAGTACACAAAGAAAAAACAATAAAACTTGCTTGAGATAGCTTATCTATCAAAGGGAACATTGAGGACCTTATGTTCTGTCAAAGTTATTGCTTGGCAAAGCAGCTATAAACAGGAACTACTCTGAAAACTCTGATTTCTAATCTTCCTGTTGGTGCATTCAGTGACAGACATTTAAGATTAACAAGTTGGCAACTGAATAGCAACATTCTTCATATTACATAAGCCCAGTCTACATGATCCTTTTCACAATGTTCATGTTTGCTTACTTGTTTTATGGATCTGATTTACTGGGAAAAAAATAGCTTGTTAATGAAGTAGTTTTCAGCAGCCAACTATCAGCTCTCAGATGTTCAGAGGAGTATTTTTGAATGCATTTCTTGTCCACATGACAGTAAAAATAACTTTGATAAAAATGTAAATTTGGCAGCTTGTTCACTGTGATGGATTACTGACCCCAAAGCAAGTTTGAAGTGTCTGCAAGCTTATTTTCATAGCAAACAGAAATCAGTGGAAGCCAGTGGCTGAGGCACTTAAGGCAGCTTAAAGGCAGCAAATCAATCTCAAAACTTAATGTATGCTTTGGTAATAAAGTAAAGTATGTGTATTTTTCATTTACTACCATTAGTATAATTTAAAACTGTTACTTGCCAAGAAGTTGTTATCCTGCATCAAGAAATTATTCTACCAAGAACAAATGTTAGTGTAGATCCAGCAGAACCTTGTCAATCTGGACAACCAACAAAAATGTGGAAAACTGGGTGAAACTTTATTTCAGAGAATTTTGTTCATAAGTTTGGAGCCAATCTCCCACTGAGTGCAATGAATTATCAATGCTATATTTTCAATCACTGCCAGCACTCCCCATATGAATATGAAAAAAATAGAGTTGATTGTGCGTGCTCTTGGCAGCAGATACCTCTGTGTTCAGTAAATATTCATATGGCCATACAGGTGGTGATATGAGCAGAGAAATATCTGTGGCCACTACACCTGTCAGATCCATTTGCGGTGCATCTGGCTCGTGTTGTATCATAGCCAGTTTCTCTAAATAAAGACAGACTCTTTGCACCTCTGGCTCCCACCTCCTGTTGTACACACAACGCTTCCTCACAGCAGTGCCAAGCAGCCCAAATTAAATCAGGCTTAAATAAGATATATCTCCATCTCTGTATGCTAGGCTAGACTGATCCTTGCCGCAGCGCTCTGACATTTCTCTCAGACCATGAGACGCCGCTGAAGGATTACCTCAGTGGGAGTGGGCTGCATTAGCCAGTCCATGACGACTCAGTCTATTGATAGCTGTCGCAGGTACACCTTCAGCACAGAGCCCTTGTCTAGCCTGTGGAGAGAAATGAAATGAGTATGAATTGCAGGTGTCAATTCCAGAGGGGAAAGCTGGTCATCTGTAAAAGAAAAGATGTATGAGCCCATGAGGATGGATAATTCCACTCCTGTACCAAGAGAGGACATGAGTAGATGACATTCCCTCCCTCCCTACCTGTAACTTCAGAGTTCCTCCCAATCTTCTTATAGGAGCATACCAGTGCCCAATATATACAACCTGTGTACATGTTACAATACTGCCTATCAGCTTTCAAAAAATTGCTACTGGAAGTTTAGAATTGTTTTTCCTACCTTTGAGACTGCCATTGGTTTCAGTTCACTCCAATATGCCATAAAAATTAACTTGCATTTCAAGGTGAGTATATCACCTGAAAATTTGATTTTGAAAGATTAGGGGATTTGGCAAAGTAACACAAAAATTAAATAAAATATGGTCTTATGCTTTGGAAAATCATTGGCAGGGAGAAAACAGCACACAGTTTCACTTTAACTTCTTAAACTTGAGAAAGAAATCAAAACCCTACTTACTTTCATTCCTCAACACACCTGGCCAGCTGCCACATGATGTTGCATTGTCGAATTTGGAAAGATTTTGTTGGACGCAGCCCCCCAATTTTATTGGCATAAAGGGAATTTTCCAATGCTATTCTACAATCCAACAGGCACTTTGGCTGAAGCATACTGAGGCTGTTAGTCCTCGTTCTCTCGCCCAGTCTCTCATTGTCATATTCTCTCTCAATTGCTCTTTCAATTTTTTTCACCCTCACAAATATTCATGCTTAGACTCTAACTGGAGAGAATGAGGGGCAGTCAGACAGATGCCCGCACATGGACGCACACCCTCCTATTGATTTGCCTTCTGATTTGTCAGTTGCTGTACCATTGTTTCTTTGTGTTAGAAAGTGAAGGGAGCGATGACCCAACTATCAATCAAGAGTAAGAAAAAAGCAACACCTTTTTCCTCCACAGCATTCTTGCTATTTGTCAGGTGGCACATAGCATTCTCAAGGTCACATCAAACTGACAGCAGTGCCAAAGCAAATGCTGAACACCTTTTGATGCAGCCTTTACAAATTTGTTTAATGAGGAATTGATTTTCACTCCTCCTCTTTTTTTTTTGAGAATGAGACAGGCTGTCCCTCAGGCCTGGAACAGCAGGCGGTNTCACTCCTCCTCTTTTTTTTTTGAGAATGAGACAGGCTGTCCCTCAGGCCTGGAACAGCAGGCGGTTCAGCTCCACAGGAGCAGCAATCATACAGAGAAGAGGAGAGCTGCCTACCCTTAGAACAGGCAGCAAGAATGACTCACAGATACGGCCATTCACATGCATATGATGGCTGCTTCTTCTTCCACACCACACTGCACTGCTGGGCTTGAATGGATAGAGTTCTCTAATGCTAATGTGCCGTAGCCTAATGTTGTGGAAACAGATGGAGCTCAGTCATCAGGGTTCGAATGAGACAGTAGACGCAGAGGTGGAAAACATGCTTCGAAGTGTGAGTGATCTCATCAAAACATCAGAGGGATCAAATACAGCAGGTCTGCTGCTTTTAAGTTTGGCTGCCTGGATGGTAGAAATATGAATAAAACATGGGAGAAGTCTGAAGAAACATGGCTGCCAACCAAATGGGAGGTGTGGAATATCTAAGCAAAACATTTATTCAGAACCAGTGTGGTGAATACAGAATATTGTTTGAAGGAGGAGAGGGCTCTGACAGGAATAGTGAAATTCAATTGATGGATCACACCATTATTGATCGCTTAAACACAGGGATTTACCTGCCATTGAGTGAAATGCATATAACTCATCATCATTTCTATTCTGAAGGCTGCAGCCAATAAGGGGAAAAAATACCTACCTGAGAGGATGTCATCTTGGTTTAAGAATACACTTGGCCTTCTTACCCTCTAATAATAACTCAGAAGAAATGGTCAAATCTTTCTAAATGGGTTAATGAAATCTCAGACTTTACCCAGCTGGGGAGGAGCTATTGATTTTACTGTGGGGAGGAAATCCTATATCATCAGATGAATCATTGGAAATGCTGTATGACATCGCTCTACATAATGGCAATGATCACACCCTCTCTGAGACAAGTTTGGAATAATGATTAGAAAACAAGTGCAGCAAATAACAATGAATAAGCGTTAAGGTGTCTGCTCTGTAAGACGGAGGGCCAAAACTAATCAAATGATTTCAAAAGTTTCTATCTCCTGTTTCACCTCACTGTTTGTCTGCTGAATAATGGGCAATCCATCTTGGCGAATAATATGTAATGTGTTCTACCGCATGCAGTGAGTGGCTTGATTATTTTCTCTGGGAGAAAATGATCCTTTTTCGCTGTGACAAACATCTTTGAATGACCCGCCGGCTTAGCTGGGTCATCCAGCAAATCAATGGCTTGCAACATTCATTCTGGAAAATTTTCTGGATATTGCCTCTACTAAAGGGAGAGAAAAAGTAATTTTTGTTTCCCTGGGAAATGTCCCTGAACAGTCATGATTGACATGTCTTCAGACTCGAACAACTCAAGGTGCAGATCTGTCAGCAGTGATCCTCGCTAAACCCTGGCAGAATAAGCTGAGGATTGGAGCAACTAGAAGTCCAGCCAGGGTGGATGTCTTGGCTGTGACATTGTAGACTATGACAGGCTCCTGTTCTCCCACAGACAGGAAGAATTTATGGAAATAGAAACGGAGTGTTGAGACGGATGGGAGCTGATCATTGTCTGTCCCAGGCAGCAATCAGGTGGAACCCTGCAGGGCTGAATTTAAAGCAAATGTGCCCTATAAATCTCCAGGCTTCCCTGGGCAGCCTAATGAAAACTAATAGACAGGCTGTGAAAGGAGCCATCCATTCTGCTAGTTTCCCCGCCCAATAACGGGTTACTTTCCTGCAGGTGCTGAACTAAAGCTGTAAAGTGTTTACATTCACGTTTCTCTTGAGGAAATTCACCTTAAAGGTAAATAAGCTCAAAACTGGTCTGCTTTAACTATTCATGTCACATAAATATAGACAGAGCACAGCATCTGTTAAATAGGTACTTGCACTTTGCTTGAGTATTTCAACCTTGTGCTATTTTCTTTGTCTACTGCACTACATTTCAGAGGGAATTATTTTACTTTTTTACTCCACTGCTGTTATGTGCACCCTCTCGTGGTTTTGTGCAGGCTTTTGTATGTCACCTGTCTCTTCCTTCCTCTCTCCAGCGACGCTGATGAGCTCGTAGTATACGCCTGTACCAATCAAGACTAGAGCCTTTAAAAGAGAGAAGGTGGAGAGAAAAGCACAACTTTCTGTTTGTTTGCCTCATTATGTTCGGTTTGAGTTGGGGATCACTGGTAGTGTTTTTGACTTTTGTTCTCGTTATTTTATTGTGTTTTGGTAGGTTGGAGGAGAGCGTGGTTCTAAATAATCTATTGTGTGGTTGGTGTAGAGCCTTCCCATCCTTTTTTTCAATTAAACTGTGGGCTCTAACTTCCATTGGATTAATTTATGAATCTGAGTTTGCTTTTGAAGAAACTGTGTTTTTGGTTTGCAGTTTCTCTATCTGAGCCATTTACTGTTTGGACAGGCTGTACAGTAAACTCATGAAGTTGCTTTTGTCAGGCTAAAACCCTGTATCTCACCGGGCTTACACCATGCATTTTAGAAATTATCTTACGTGTTTTAAAGGAGAAAAGAGATCAGAGAGTTACTGCAGTGCAGAGGAGCAGGCAATCCTAAAAGCATGAAAATCCCCAAAACTGCGGATAAAATGTTTTTCATTCAAGATAGTGGCAAGCCTTTTGTGAACCTTGGCTGAAAGACTTTGCCTGTCCTAAAGTGGTGTATGGGTTTGTTTTTTTTCATTCCACCATTTTCATCACATAGTAAATTACACTTCAAATTCTCCCTTTCAAACGAAAAAATCCCTGATTACAGTGATCTAATTTTTATTTTTTTATTTTTTTTTTTTGCATTATCATCAGTAACACTCTGACAGAACCAAATCTTTACAATTAGTATTTTGGACATTTACTGCTGATAATAATTTTACTGCTAATAATTACTGTTAAATAAGGAGAATTCTGAACACAGGACTTTTACTTGAAAAGGAGTATTTTTCCATTGTGGTAAAGATTTGAATCCTGCTGCTTTTTATGGATTTTCAGAATAAAAATACATATTTAGGTGGGAACACATATGTATGCTTACTTACTTACACTCCGTTGTGCTCTACAGTAATATCTTATGGGGAGGGGGGGGTCCCATGTGAAACCACAGGGAAAGAGACTGAGGCAGAGATGCTGTTGGCGATATCAGACTGCAGATAGGCACCATGGAGATGCTCCCAAATAGAATGTGACTTTGATTTCTCACCTCATTTCACTCTCAGCTGTCAGATAGGTTTCTGCTCAGATGATATCTCCTTCACAACGATGCGCAAAAATGTGGAACGGCTCAGAAATGAGGCAGCTGCTGCCCTCTATGTCAGGCCTTCTCCATGACATCACCTCCGATGCTCTCCTGTGACTCTGCAACACCGAACAAACTTGACAACAAACTTACGCTGGAGTCATGCAAATGATGCATTGCACCCTCAACACCTCCATCTCCCTGTGAGCAGCAGTGATCCATTCATCTTTGATGCATCAGTATCTTGGTTTTACCTCTACAGACATGTTGATGTACAGCCATCCACTCAAACATGACCTCCATTAGTCCTGCAGCAGCTCCTTTGCTGTGGTGGAAGAAGCATGCAAATCCTTTTTCTATATGAAAGTATTTTCAATTGAAAGTACTCCAAAAAGTATTTGTAAAAGTATTGGTGAAAGCAAAAGTATTAGCATTAAAATTCAGTTTATCATCACATGTAAAATACACATTGGGAAGAATGGTAGAATTATGAAAACACCCAAAATTGGAGATGTGACAGTGTGGACAAACCTAATATCTCAGATTTAAGAAATTCTGGAATGAAACAATGAAATTTTTAGACTGAAATAAAAAAAATTTCCAAAGTGTAAATACATGATTGTTAACCCAAACTGGAAGATGAGAAACCTTGCAGTTTTGGGAATTTTCAAATTCTAGACATCTGTTTAACAAAATTCATATTTCGTTATATACAATAAAAATTGAGGATAGAAAATGCTAGTTTTGATGTTAAGTTGTGTATTTTTTATGTGGAACAGTACGACTAACATATAGAGCTACTATAAGAAGGAGCACAGGATGTCAGACTCTTTTCTTATCTGTGTTATAGGTGTATAATTCATGTGGAAATGTGTTTACACTCCCTCAGATGGTGTCAGCTGAAGGCATCCCTGGTGGAAAACGGTGAAAAACAACAGCGACAAATGGCTATTTCAAGCTGAGTCCAAATCTGTGCAGCCTGACCACATGAATAAGATATGTCTCATTCTGTAAGTCGATCCTATCACTGCTCTCAACCATCTTCTCATCTTGAATCCTGGGGGAGTTGAACAGGATTGGGGAGTATAACCCAAGTCATTGGCAGACTGACCTGTGCAGAGGATGAACTCAAACTGCAGATCAAACTGCAGTCTGCAGCCATAGATTTTTCTCGTCATCGGGGACAGCTCTGCAACAGTATCTACTAGGCTTGTCTATTGAGAACACAGAGTATCTGACTCGTGATCGGCCTGCTTTTTCTGTAAGAGACACCAGGAAACTGCCTCCGTCTTTTGAGGGATTATTAGGAAAACAGAGACTCTGAAACAATGTGTGGTTGCTGGACCAGGTCATTTTCAAACCTGTTAGCAGCCATGGTGTCAGCGTACCAGGTGGTACGCTGACACCATGGAGGGGCTTGTATTCTGACTAGAGCTGTACCATTTGGTGATGAATACTATGTCAATGAGACAGCTGGGCACTGGTAACTGGTCTCCAATGTTTCATCAACAGGGATTCATGTGTTATTCATCTGCCTGATTGCTGGCTGGTAGCCATGTAATAACTGTTGATCACTGCACTTGTATACTGGATTGAGATTTTGCCTGGTAAAATCCTTCTTTTCATTATTCCTCAGACGTCCCAAAGCGAGGCACATTGCTGCAGTTGAAACCATATGAATAACCTAATCAAGTCGACATCCTCAGGAACCATAGCAGGTTTTATAATCAAATTATAATCAAAGTCGCATGGAGTATTAAAAAACAAAAGCATCATAAAACTCTGTTCAATAATTCAAATAGCAAATATTATATTACCAGGCCTTGTTTATAAATTCACCAGCCTGCCACCCATCAGTGCACACTTTTTGCCCTAGAGCAACTCTGGCTGGTCCTTCAGTTGGAGGTGTCTGTGAGGGTTGGCAGACATGATATTAAAAACGGAGAGCCACTTGCTGGTTCTGCAATATAAGTGTAAATATGGGCACCTTAGAACAGCTGGGTTATGAATAATGGAAGCAGGTTGCCCTTGGTATTCATGGGAGGGGGGGGAGGACTGCTGCTCAAAAAAAAGAGAGAAAGTTCATAACCTCACCCTGTACTTCGTTTTTCCTCTGAGCTTCTTTGCACACACACACACCCGTCAGATGCTGGTCAGAAAGTAGACAGCAGTAACAACACCAGATGCTGCAGGCTTTTGGTTGAATCCACTTGTCTCTTTTATTCCTTTTTCTAAAGAGGAAGACATCTAAAACACTGCTGGAAAGGATCTGTTTCACTTTGTGGCACTAAATAAATAGATGATACGCTTCCCTTGCTGGTAACAATTGAGAATAGAGAGAGAGGTCAGACTCTTAAGGCTGTAGAGGAGTAGTTTCCTTTCTATGATGCTGTGATCATTTCAAAGTGAAAAAGAAAATGTCCTCCACAGCGAACTGCAATCTAACTTTGTGAAACTTTCATCATGCTCTTGTTCCTTACAGCTTTCTAAATCGTCACATTGATTTTTTTCCCCCCATTAACCGATTACTGTCTCAGTTCTGAATTGTCTCTGCACTGCTGAGTGGGCTCTCTGAAGTCAGCAGGGTCAGCTGTCTCATTAGCCTGTAGTTAGTATGAGGACAGGATGAGTATAGATGAGATCTGATATGTAAAAAAAAAAATTGTGGATATCAGGTTGTTTTAGGCTTTTTTCTACAAATCATCTGCTGTGTTTGGTGTTAATAACAGCAGCAGCTCAAGCTAGGTTCATGCTTTCAAGATGTCACGAGCGAGTAGCTGATTAATTATTCCCTAAAACACAGACAGATGAGCATGCCTGAGTGCATCCTAAGCTAATGTATTCCAAATTAACACTAAGCTGCTGCAGAAATCTTAGACTTTGTGTTGAGAAGTTATCGACTTGGCAAGTAAAGCAAATACATTAAAGGAAATAACCACTCTCAGATATTTTTGCTGTTACATATTATGATGAATAAGCATTCCAGGGCGTATTTCGCAGTAACAGTGTTTTAAATTACTTTTTTTGTGTGTTTCCACTTTCCTTCAGACATTGTACAGTTTTTCCTGTTTCCCAGAATGACTGAGAAAGCACATCACTGGTTATTTTCAGCCTGGGGTTTATGAAGAAAGCAATAATGATAGTGCGCATGGAGTTTAAAAAAAAAAAAAAAGATAACAGGAGTCATTTCAAAATTGTCCCAGAAATGTAACACATACACTGTCAAAAGCTCTTGTTAAAATTTCTATTGTAATAGCACACATATATTTATATGTATGTCAAAATGGTTTTAAAATATATGCTTGACAACTGATATATCAAACAATACAGAAATCATAATTTTAGGTACTGTTTGTTCAGGAACAACACATGAACCAAAATAGGCATGTCAGGAAATTCTGGGTGTCTCATATCAGTAGAAGCCGTTCCCAATTCTGCCAGAGAGATTACATATTTCATAATACAGTATTGTTCCACCACTCACAATATAGATTTCATGCATTAATAACTAATTATAGTACATAAAATGTTCAAATTAGCCCACAAATATTGCATTACTTGCTTTTTTGATATGCCATACATTTTTCCTGTAATTTTTTGGCATGTAGGCTTTATGTTTGGACATTTTGACCCATTGCATTGTGCAACTGCAAACAAATGTAGATGAAGTGCACATCGATTTTGATTCAAATTTAAATGGTATTTTGTGCTATTTATCCTTGTACAAAGCTTTAATATTCCAAGACAGAATTTATGTATTTTCCAAAAATCATGCTTAAACATTTTCTCACTTTAAAATAACAAATTTAAAGAGTAGTGCAGCCTTGATGAGGTATGCACTCTTGGACTGCTTGGTCATTGATATCTTGATAAATTATGTATCATCATTCATTAACAAAGAGAGGAATGCAGCCTCAAGGGGGCACAAGCCAGTGTCCTCCTTGTGCCGGTCCCAAGCCCGAATAAATGNCAGATGATTCGCTGTGGTGACCCCTGAAGGGAAAGCCGAAAGGAAAAGAAGAAGAAGATTCATTAACAAAGAGAGGCAGAATTTTGGCCCAGCTAAATATATATATAGATAGATAGATATATATATAAACAGTATAGATAAATGTCTTTTGTCCTTCATTTCATCCACAAAACCTCATGTTGGCTATAGGATATAGGACTTCAAAATGAAAAAGAATCTCCATATGTATTTGCAGTGTTTGCACTTACTGGTCAATAAATCAAGCTCTTGCTGGTAATATAATTTGTAAGAAGAGCATAAGATGTAACATCCCATTATGTCTGACACATTTGAATATAGACCGAAGCGATTAACAAAAAAAAATCATGCATGAGTGAGCTTGCTTACAATCTGCTCTGTGTATTAGCCCAAACATTCATATATTAAAGCTCGCTGAGCCTATGAACATCCGCTCTTATTGATGGTCCTATTGTTGTGTGCAGGAATTTACATAATCACTTCTTTACACAGATTAAATTTGCCTCCATTAAAACATATACCTCTGTGACGCTGATGGTAACATTGTCTCATATACTTGTTTGTATTTTGAGAAGAGGCAGAAACCAACAGTTTTCTTTAAATCGCTTTTTTGATGAATGACATGGAGTAAAAAGTGTTGTTTTTTTTTTTAAACCACTTTCTGCTCCCAGTGTAGCATCATCATTATGTCTTACAATATTTTGTGCTGAGATAGGGACTTACAGAGAATGTTTTATGTTGTGAGGAGTGGAGGAGGAGGAGGAGGAAGAGGAGGAGGGGATAAGAGGAAGGAAGAAGAGAGATAATAGTTTGAAGGCTGTGTCAGAGTTAGGCAGGCTTCAGAAAACATCAGGATAGTGTTCCGAGATAAAAACAGGTATAGCACCCTATCATGTCCTCAGAACAACTGTGCTTTGATATATTCTAAAAACTCCATTGATGTCTCTGACAGCACTTTTTTGCTTTTTTCTGTAATGTCAAAATATGATGCCATGCGAATGTGAAATCAGGACTGGTTCAGAATTCTGTCAGATTAACTGAAGTTGAATTCATAGTGGGAGAAAAAGTTTAAAGTTATTTTTGAAAGCTGAACGGATGGAAAATAAATACAAAGCCAGTAAAATTATGACCATCCAGTAAATACAAATCTTTGCATGAATGTCACTGAACTGTGGATAATTTTCAGGTTTTAATGGGAAATTTAGACAAAGGAAAATAAATGAAAAAATAAACAGGAAACATGTTTAAACTCAACAATATATAGATTTTTTAAAATTTGTTTATTATTATTATTATTATTATTATTATTATTATTATTATTATTATCAACCATTTAAATTCAGACATTGCATTAGCACCAATAAGCTACTGGGGGAAATCCCGTTTATGTGATGTATTTGTATCGCATTTTACTAAATTTTATTTGGCAAAAATGTATCCAATATAGATTTACTATATTAATAAATATTTTTAAAAAATCTTATTTATTACAATATACTCAATGTGGAGCTTGAGTAGACTCTGTTAGCTAGCTAACTAGCCAGCAGGTTAGCATGTTAATCTTAACAAGCTGACTTCTACTCGCTAGCTAGGTTGGCTAGTGTGCTACTGTGGGGGATATGAGACATTTCTTTTTTTTTTTTTTTTTTTTGCAATTTTCAGTCACTTTTTCTCACTGTTTGACATGTTTCACAATGAATTTCAAATTGGAAGCTATAAGTAATTTTGATTTAGAGATTAATTCTTCATCAGAATAGACCACATGTAGGAGAAATCAAAGTAACATGGTCAACATGGCAAATGTGATTCATTCCAGAGAAGAAAACTGAATTGGCTAACTGTGTGTACAATGATGGATATTTATTTAGACGGTTCTGAATATTACTTATGTGTAAATGAGCAGATGGGAGATGAGCTTAGACAATGTATCAGCGACTGTTCACTGTCACTCCACCAACAGTTAATTAGAGTTGTGTTTGTGGAACATACTGTACGTGTGTATGTCAGATTTCTGTGTGTTTATCTGATTCATTTTAACTCATCAAGGTTTATAGACAGGGTCACACACCCCAGCACATCATTATAAACTGTACACACTGTTTAAAACACCACAACACACACAAGAGTACATGCACATACACGTAAACGTAATAGTAAACATGCAAATTCACACCACAACTCAATGAAGACCAGAAGATGCCAATTCTTGATTAATCTGTTTGTCCGTTTACTCAAACGCATGAGGAATTCAATTAATTTCATAAAGTGGAACAATACTGTGCCTAATCAAAATAAATGGATCCACAAAACCATATCATTGCTATTTATTACAAAATCACATTTCCTCAGTTTTGTATACGGCTTTCAAATCCAAAAGCTGACCTGTTATTCCAAGTTAATTAAAAGACATACGCAGCTCTGCTCAATGAAACCTTTCAATCTGCTCAGACTATCACAGCTTTAAAAGCAAAAAACAGGCAAGAAGGAGAAAACAGTGTGGATATCCAGGGCTGGCCCGTGATATAGGAGAACTAGGTGGTTGCCTAGGGCCCCTCAACCGTTAGGGGCCCCCCACGTCAAGGGTGAAACTAAAGTGAACTCTCCTTAATGGTAAATAAGTTCAAGAGCTGCAGAAGTATAACAAAATCTATATGTTAACTTGCGAGTTATAACTTAACTGTAAGTATTAAGCATTAGCACAGTATATGTTCCTAGACACTAACAGTGTGTTATAAAATTCTCTAAATGGATTACTGGAGACAAAAGCTAATCACAGGATCTATTTTCAGGACTTATATGATCTAAACGAAGGTAAGGTTGCAACTTTATTGCACATTTTAGCTGTGTTTTGGTTGGGTTTTGTTCAGGTCCGTTACGTTGCCCAAGATGAATATCTGGTGTTTATTTGCACAAGCAGCTTATTTGCATATATTTGGAGTTGATGTTATTTCTTCTTATTTCCGGAGGTGGGCACCGGTCCGTTATTCAGTTAGTAACAAAGTTACTTTTTTGAGAAACGGAATAACAGACCCGTTAGTTTTTTTATTTTACTGTAACGGACCAAGTAACTGAAGTTACTTTTTTGGTCCGCTACATTTTGCTCCATCGTTACGTTTTGCTCCATCAGTCCGCTACTTTTTGCTCCACTCAGCTTCATTTGTATCAGTGCTACTGGCGCTGAAGACGCTGAACAGCAGACGGTGATGTCCCGCCGCACACTTGGCCGGAGGATCATTACAGCCACAAGGAGCTGGAGCAGCATGTCATCAGGTAGGCTATCCTACCAGGTTATTATGCTTTATTTTTCACAAGGATTGTTTTTGAGTTTTTTTCCGAGTGTAAATAAGTACCAGTGTCCAGTGCTTAATAAGTACTGTGGCCACCACTACTGATCTGACGCGCGTCTTTGCACATACGGCCATCCCTTCCAGCGCCTCCGTGGAGCGCCTGCTCTCCGTGGGAAAGGACGTCCGCAGGGCAGAGAGCCACCCTCTCCACGCCAGCTTGGAGCGTCTCATTTTCCTCAATAAATAATGTAAGATTATATTTAGTGTTGCTTTTTTAACGTTTCTTTGTGCTCAAATTAACTATTGTGCACGATCGCCCGAGTCACGTAATTCAATGGATACATTTATGCTTTAATATAAATACAGGCATATAATAAATATAATATGCCTGTAATTAATTACTAATTACAGGGCAACCACCAGCATGTTGAGGACATGGAGGACGTCAAGGAGTGAACCTCATCTCTGATAAGCTCCATTTTTAACNTGTTGAGGACATGGAGGACGTCAAGGAGTGAACCTCATCTCTGATAAGCTCCATTTTTAACCTTTTTAAGCACTTCATTTATTTTTTTAAATTTTCTTCCCTTTGTATAATAAAAAATATGTGTTTCTTGATGTCATTTAATAAAAGTAGCGGAATAACGGAGAACAACTTCTGTTATTTTTGTGATGGAGAAATGGTCTAATGGATAACGAAGTTACTTTTTTTGACTAACGGAATAAAGGTAATGAAGTTACTTTTTTTGAGTAACGATGCCCACCTCTGCTTACTTCCATGCCTGTAAATTATTTTTTAGGTGAGAAGAAAATTCAAACAGTTTTTAAATGCTTAAAATGTTTTTGTTTTTTTTTTCAAACTGGATCGTGCTAGCAGGACAGCAGGGTAGTCACTTTTATTAATTACAAAACAACTATGGGAGGCATAAACTTGTGACTTTTGACTTGTTTTTTGCTGATCATTTTGAGGTCAGGGTTTTGATGTTTGAGTTGTTGGATTCCTTTGTTGATCACATTTTCTAGGGTGCCTACAGGAACCAGGTTGATATCAGTACCACTAGGTGGCCAGAATGGTCAAGTTAAAAATGACAAATGATGTTTAGTAATCCACAAATATTCAACCCAGTCAGTGTTTTTATTTATTATTATTATTATTATTATTATTATTATTATTATTATTATTATTTTATTTAGCTTGATAGCATTCACACCGAAAATACCATCTCCCGTGCCCCTGGACGCGGGCCCCCCAGCAAATAACTTGCCTAGGGCTCCAGAAAGGCTAGGGCCGGCACTGTGAATATCTATCTATCTATCTATCTATCTATCTATCTATCTATCTATCTATCTATCTATCTATCTATCTGTCTGTCTATCTGTCTGTCTGTCTGTCTGTCTGTTGGCAGAACATATTCCTACAAAAAATAAAAAAAATAATTAGTGTCCTCAGAGAGTTTATCAGTCTGTTGTATCTCGTGCTAAATCCAGACATTTGCACGTGCAGCAGCCATCCTCCTCCACAGTTACAGGCTGAGATCGACTTGTTTTGCCTCCACCTTTCCTGTGCTATAGACCCGCTGAGACTTGCTCTGCTGTGCCGTCAGTAACCTATACAGCACTGCATGTCAACTCACAAGTGACTGCCACAAATAACAGACAACCCGGATGAGACACTTTATCACATTTCATTGCTTTTCAAATGTATTCTAAGACAAGGACAATGTGATTTATTATTTATATTCCCAAAGCCACCTTATCCTTATCTGCCAATGAGCAGGCTAAAAATACACAATTCATTTAGGACTTCTAAGCACAGATAATGGATGCTTTATGCTTGATCCAGTCTGACATTGTCATTTTAGATATAATGCACTTTGAATTACAGTGCACTCATGGTATTTAATATAATAATTCAACCCAAACTACTATATTAACACTGATTTAAAATTGTTGATCTTTTCCCTCTTTTGCTTGAGGGAAAATGCATATTTTTGTGCATTTAATTTTGCCTTGATGAATAATCCCTGGATTACATGCAGCCTTGAATTGTGTGTGTATGCTCTGTGCCTTAATTTAAAACAATTACAGGTCTGAGAAGCCAATGGAAGTCTGGGTTACAGGACAAGGTTACCTTGCCAGGCTGCTTATCATGGAGAAAGTGGCCTGCTAGGACAAAGCAATTCAGAGTTTTATTATCATTCAAATTAGAACATATAGAGGGGCTTCTATCCGATTGGTGAAATAATGGGAGTCATTTATCTAGGTCTCAGCGACCTTTCATTTCCCATTCATGTCTTATTAGTGGAGCATACATCATCATCCTGCCATAATTAAAAAGAGAAAATCAAATTGATTGTGGAAAAAAAGTGCACACAGGTAAAGGATAGAATAGAACTTTGTGTTCTTCTTTGTAGCCTCATTTGAAGTTTGCTTTAATTGGCCTTTTCAGTGTTAATTGTCTTTTATTATTTGGCTTCTTGGTGACACAGGAGCCCAGGAGGGACATTTATCAGACCTCATAGGAGTTTATCAGCTCTGGGCAAGCTGCTGCCATAATCAGAACAAAAGCACCAGTGATTAATGCACCATGAGACCAAAGGAAAGATTTCTCACGCATATTAGCATCTATAATGGATTTATGAAAAACTAAATGAAAGTACCATAAACTGATGACAAAGATGAGAGATTTACAGTGTAAAAATGGATGCTTTTTTTTCTCTCATGTTTTCAAGGTGACATTTATGTGAGTCTTATTAAATAGCAGATGATAGACAGTATTCTCAATTGAAAATGATTGTTTGGTGTCTAACACAGCAAATTAATTTCTATATTTACAGACATCTGCAACATATTTAACATCAACACATACAGATAGGAACTGAAAGGAAAGCAGTTAACTACTCATCATGGTACAGTTCAATGAGCATAACTCAATAGATGTCTCCTCTCTCCTATATTTGAAGCTTGCAATTCACCGGGGTCCACACTGGAGAAGATAAATGGGGTGAGAGTTACCCTCAAAGTGGCCCTAATGAGAAATCTGTAGGAGATGCTCATATTTTATCTGCAAAATAGAACAAAACAATTCTCCCCATAGCCCTCTTAAATGCTAATTGAATAGTAATGCAATGCCTCAGGCATCTTGTTGTCAGCTCATTTGGGCAGTGATTTGTCTCAATCCGTCATAGGATTCTTACTTTTGGCATGCTCTCAATGAACAGCTCAATGTGCCACTGAAATTCAATTTCATAAATCCTTATGCTGTAAAAGCCTAAAATGTGAGTCCTGCTATACTCTTTATACTGCTCCAGTTGTTCTTTTTCAGAAAGATTTGTCACTTGAAAGCAAAAAATTGGTAAAATCAGCATTATTTCCCACCTGGACATATAGGCCCAGATGTGTTTTATGATTTGTGTAACCTCACTGCTAAACATATTTAATCTACATTCTTTCTCATGTGAAAATCGATTCCCCGAGAAACATAACAAAGTCTTATCTCACTGCCGCACTAATAAAAATGATGGATAACATGGCAGCCTGAGACGATTGGAGACAATTGGATTTCACCCACATTATGTAATTCAAACGGTGCTTGGAGAACAAGCTCTCAGGTTCTTCCTCCTTGATTCTTTTCACCAGGCAGGGTTATGAAGAGGCCACAAGCTGGTCTGAACAGATTTAAGGCTCACCTACCACCTCAATGACAGCTGTAGCAATTCTGCAATTTAGCAATTGTAATTAAGTAATAACGGACCATACAGTGGTTTTGCATTATTTGAGCCCAATATACAACCCACATATATGTTATACTGACAACAATTTCCCAAAACATATACTCGAGCAGTTTGTTGCACTTGCTTACCTGAAATACACAGTGGGAAACCACCACCCACAGAACAGAGCACAAAATCATTGAGCTGGCTGAAAAATCTTAATCTCAAAGGAGGAGGTGCTACACCAAAGAATGCTGTCCAAAATCTGCTGCTGCTATAAGTCAATGTTTGGGATGTAGAGAAACAAAATCTTTAATGGTCTGATTTTAATTAATAACACTGATGACATCTTCACCAAATTAATTCAACTGATCAGAGCAAACCGGGACAGATCCAAAATTAATTTTTTTTTAGTAATCAATAAATGTCATTCTTGCCCTTTTATTTAGCATTCTGCTCAATGCTGCCAGAACAGAGTTGCATTTACCATCTACTATCATTTTTAAATACTGTATCTTAGACATACTGGTAAATAACATATGTTCTGTATCTGTTCAGCACAGCACGCCAGCTTTCTATTCTAAGCTTACCTGCCTCCCCTCCTCCTTTTTAAATTCATTTGCCACCACTGAAGTATAGCTTCAGTCCAGCAGTTCCTCTCAGTGTGGGGTGACGGAGCAGGTTAATTGCTGAATTTTGATTGTCATGCTGTAACAGATGAATGTGGAGGAGAAGCTGTGGCATTAGCAGATACATAACAGATTGCTGTCTATTGCTTGCAGCAGTCTGGTGACAGGGAAGAAAACATTATTTTAATCATAGAGATTCCTAATGACATAAATCTACACACCATGGTACAGATAATGGTGAAATTCCATGCAGCTTTACAAAATATTCTGCTTGGAGCTGTTATCAACGAACTGCATCATCCTCATCTCAAAACCAGCTCACATACTCTGTCCCTCATGTAGTGTGAATGTGAACATGAATATAAATTACAATCAAATTTTTAAAAAATAAATTCATACTGTATACATCAAAGACAGTGAGTCAGACTTTCAAGGTCAAAACAAATAATGAAATCATGGATGTCATGGATGAAAAGACATCTTTGTTGTCTTTTCTGTTACAAACTTAAATAATTGCAGTAATTTGCAATTGACCTTTGTTTGCTAGTTTTTCTATCATGATAGTAGATTGTTTAAAAGCTTCAGCACTTTGTCTCGATTAAAAGCAGTTGCTGCCCTCCAATATCCATCCAGTAAACCAATGTAAACCACAGTGGCCAACTTTTTAACTTGTATACACAATTTTATTTTTGCCCCATGTATTTTGTTTAAACAATTTCTGAGTAAAAAATAATAGCACCATATGGAAATGCAGACCACTTGAAGATGCATTTTGGCTAGTAACTGTAAAAAGTCCTTCAGTGTATTAGTCCATACATAAATTTAAAATGTATGATTCATTCAAAAAAAAATAATTTCCTTTTCAACTAGATTTATTTATATTACATCTAAGTAAAAACTGTCAACATTCCTAAAACTAATTATTATGTTTTTGGTAATGAAAACATTTTTTTAAAGCTTTTCACAACAATGTGAAAAGTTGACTTAATGGAACTCAATTAAAGTTCTTAAATCTAAGTTTTTGTCGTGACTCTGCCCACTTGCACCATGGAGAGCAGCACATATCTCAAAATTTCTTCTTAAGACAAGTAAGTACTCATTTTCAGTTTTGTACTGAACTTTTAGCCAAAAGGTCAGTAGAAAACTGAACAAAATACTCTGATGTATGATATTAAATGCAAGCAAATTGGTTGTTTTTTTGGAAGGGACAACAGGGCTGTTTGTTGTGGAGCCTCAGAGGAGAAAGTTTACATTTGATGTATTGAACATGGACTGTTTGTTGGCACGTTTATATTTATGGAGTAATACCAGAATACAGATAAAGATTTATAAAACTGGCAAATGCGTAGCATGTCTGTACTTCCTGTAATGGAGCAGTGGTGGCTTAAAGGTTAGAGAAGCGAGCTTGTGACTGAAGGGCAGGAGAAATCAGGGTTAGGGAAGTAAATGAGTTTGATTCAAACACATAGAACAAGAATTTGTCAAAATTTAAAAAAAAAAAAAGTATGAGTTCATGGAACTCAATTTCTTAGTGTTTCTTTCTTAAATTTTACTACCGGTAATTTTTATCAAGTTTAATGTAGGTCATGTTAATGACTATCAAGTTGGCCCAACTCAGTTTCTTGGCTGTTTCCACTTCAGTGTTGATTTAAATTCAGATCTTTATGACAGTATTTTGCTTCCATATTAATTTTATGTCTTAAAGTCAAATATATATTATTGAGTTTGTCCGACTCAAAAATACCGGTAGTTCACTTAACTTATAAAAAATTATTAAAAATGGTGCCTCATTTATTTTATTTTGTTGAAGTTAAACCAAAGAAAGTTTTTTTTTTTTTTTTTTTTTTTTTTTTACAGTGTAGGCAGAGGCAAGCAACAGGACAGGCAAGACAGGCAGAGGACCGAGGGCCCCGAGCTTTGAGGGTTTTCCCGACAGAACGACGGCCTATGCGGGAACCCCCGTTGTAACATTCATGGGCGATGAACAGTTTGTATTCATCAGAAATCCCCCAAACAGGGCCCCACCCCACCTGGCAGCGCGAGAGCTTTTTTTTTTTTTTTTTTTNTTCAAAACTTTATTGAGTTGCCCGGCAGCCAACCGCCATAAATTTTAAGGAAGGAGAAGAGTTGCCCCGGCAGCAGGAGAGTTTGGATGAACGGACTTTCGTGATGAACTCAAACAACAGTGACAAAAACAAAATGAAGAGGACTTATCTCTCATTCCAAAAAGAGAGAAGGGAAACAAGAATAAGTGGAAAAGAAGCAGGGGGACAGAGGTGAGTGATAATTATGACAAACACATGAAGAATGTCGTCCAGTTCACTGTAGCTAGCCTGTTCACTCAGTTTTATTTTTGTCAATACAACAGAAATTGTTTGTCAAATTGTTTGGAGTAACATTTTCTTATGTAACATTAGATAATTTAGTTCACAGTGTTAACTGAATTAGTTAGTGAGTAGCTAGGCTAACCATCTAACTAAGCTAACAGTGTGAACGTCTTTGCATAGGACTCATTTTACCTTATTTGTCAGTTGTGGACATTTGTTGTAGAAAGCTAGCTAAGGACAGCGGTTGTTTGAGCTATTGTCTAAATCTGTGTACCAAGATATGCTCCCTAATGTTATTTGTTATTTACTTTGCTGTGAGTTCAGGTCATCCCAGTGGTATTAACAGTGATACAGCACACCTTTTATATTCTCTCTCTCTCTCATACTCTCTTTATATATTGTTTTTTTTTTTTTTTTNTTTTTTTTTTTTTTTCAAGCAGTTCCATCAACATCCACTGCCAACAGCTCAGTGACCACAAACCCCCATCACCTGCACAAGATGATGAAGACTACACACCACTAAACCATTCAACCACCGCAACAGAAGACCCTCCGTCACATCACTAACTTCGGGGTAAGTTAATGTTATGAATGTCATCTGGGATTAAAAAAAAAAAATAGTCCAAAGGGCCCCAAGCACTGACACTAGATATGCCTCTGCCACAAGAGGTAGAAAACTAACAAACACACAGCCCTGATGTTCCTAACAGTTTATCAAGTTATTATGATTAACATGTACAAAAATTGCCCATTACACATCCAATAGAGTCATAGCAACATTAGCATTCAATTAAAGTTGTTCCTCTGTCTTTCTGATGAATGTAAGTCCATTATTCAGTTTTGTTTTGTCTCCATCAACTCCTGAGAAAAGTGTCTGGGTCTTTATCTTGATAGATGCTTGCTTGTTTCTTATGTCTTTCAGTCATTTCACTCCAGGCAGGTAGCATCATCTTAAAGCTTGTTTGTTTGCTTTCTGCTTCATATCTCGTGTGAGAGGAAGCCATACAGTGAAAAACCAAAACAATAAGCTAAAAACAGAAAAAAGCTCCATAGAGCTGCAGATTTGAGTGATAATTCTCTATGGTCACGATAAAAACAACCCTACAGTAATTTGATTTTATGTTAAAATGAAAAGTATTGATGAGTGGAGGTTTAAGATGATAGTGTTTGTTTTTTTAATATAAATTAGATCAATTGCGAGGCTGGTTACAGGGACTGAGAGTTCATCGTCTGACACAACCATTGTCTTCTGAGTTTGTCTGGATTTGTCACTGGTTGACAACACTTAGGAAAGGCGTAATATACCGCATCATGGCGGGATTAGACATTATTTTTTGTTGTTGCCAATGACTAAGCCCTGTCTAAGCCCTCGTTATGTTTAATGGTGTGAGTTATGGCCTGCCCTCAGCATTGTAACTCACAGGACACAGAGCATCGAACATTTATAGACCCTTCAGTCGCTATACAGACCGAGGTCTGCTCCTCCTGTAGTAAGCGGGGGGGGGGGTAAAAGAATAGCATTATTCCTCATCTGTGATACCTGAATTTCAGAATTCTCACCACAGGAACAGATGATTTTAATAATTCATGTTTTTACCACATCGTTTTTGCAAACAATCCTTTGGCTTTTCAGGCATGCAGTGTTTATAGGGAATATTCCAGAAGAATCCACTGAAGTGAAGTGGATGGGTCGGATTAAGGGTCACTCCATTGTCTCTACTAATGTGCTCTGAGATTGGTAGCTAATTGATAATTCATGCTAATTGATATTAGCGCCTGGCACTTTGCAGCCTTAGGCTTTTCATATTGTCCACACAGATACAACTAAGGGAAGCTTTGGGCTAAAACCCTCTCCGTGGTTATGTCTTGGTGATTTACATCTGATTTTTAAAACTCCAGCAGAAGACGTTTCACAACAAAATCACCTGAAAATAGAGGAGGAGGTTGCTGCAGTTAGCCTGTGGACAGAGATGATCTGAGTTTAAGTAAAAGCATCAAAGGCAGAGACAAGTAGAAATATAGATTTAAAAAAAAGGTCCTGTGGCATGAAGAGGAGTGTGTGTTTCATCATCTCACATTAGACCCACGAGCTGTTTTATATGAGCCTGTTTCCAATATCAATCAACTGCTTTCATGAATTTTAGAAATGAGTGTCAGAAGCTTGAAATGGGATTCAACAGAATAAAGCTGATTGCTGCACTATAATAAAGAAAATGGCTTTTGATTCTAACAAATATATAAAGAAACGGAAAGAAACTATATCAGAAAGATGATTAAAATATAACACAGATATCACTACCATTTTTGGTACCTGTATAACTTGATATATGGATTTTACTGCTAAATTATACATGTAACAATATAAATCTGTAAGTAGAGGTTCACAATTCTGTATGATTTCTTCATGAGATAGACAATCTAAAAAAAGTTATTAAAATTTGGACTCAGTTTCACTCTGGCCACATTTGTGACAAAGAATAAGACACATACTTTCAAACCCTTTTTCAAAACTAAACTGGATGCCATGTGTTGATTACATAGCAGGGGAAATTTGGGCTTAAATGGGTTAACTTTTTATGTAGTAAGGTATTGTATTTTTTGCCATGAACTTAAGATTTATATGCCAGAGGGTGATGTCTATAATAACGTGAGCAAAGAGAAACCTCAGAGAAACCAGCAGCAATAAGACAGGAACTTATTAGTGTGTCCAATTCCAAGTGTGAAGCAGCGGAGCAGAAAGTCACATGGCTCACTTCTTACTGGTGATTTTGTCACTTTCACCTTTGCAGTTTTTGTTAAAATTTCAGAGCTCCTGTGAGTTAAACCTGTAAATTCAAAGAACATCTTAATTATGCTCACTGATACTTCCCATCATGCAGTGCATTTAAATTAGCTCTCCAAGCTTCTTCTTCACTCTTTTTGGACAGAGTCACAGGATAGAGGCTTGTTCTGAGTGTGATTTTTAAATGAGTCATAGGAGGTAATCATAGGAACTCATATGACCCTCACCCTCACGCTTTAAAGGAGCATACTGGTGATTTTGCATGTGTGAGCCCAATACATACTACCTCCACACTTTGCTTTACTGCCAACAACTTTCCAAAACATGCTACTCAAATGCTAAATTTTAGAATAGTTTTCCTACCTCCCACACTGCCATTGGTTTCAGTTCATTCCAGTACGCTCTAAAATCAACTTGTAGGAACTTGAAACGTGCTTCAGAAAAGTAATCTATCTCGGTGAAGTCAATTAAGTATTTTGTGAAAATAACTTTATTTAGCCGATCCAACACTGAGCTGCACGGAAGAAAATGTATGTCTCCGCCAGAGAATGTAGTCCCAGGAGAAGATGGCTTTTACCAAGAAATTAAAATGACAGTCCTTTTACAATCATGCACAAGTGCTAGTAGGTGAAACACTGAATTTCGAAGTGGATGTATCACCTGAACATTTAGTTTTGAAAGATTAGGGGATTTGGCAAAATAAGATGAAAACTAAAATACAGTTTTACGTTTTGGAAAAGAGTTGACAGTAATGTAATATGTATGAGGGTAGTATTTTTGGGGGGCTCAAACATGCAAAACTACATTATGTTCCTTTAAACTAGCTTTTAAAAATCTCATTTATATTTAAGGTATAACTATTACTGTCTATGACTTACTAAGTTATAGCTGTACTTTTTAAGCTTTTATCTGTGTTAATTGTTTGTAGTGTTTGCTGACCGTGTCCAGAGGAACTGTGGGGTGTTTTTTTGTGTTTAGAGGGAATTAGTTTGTTTACAGAGTTACCTCAGACCCTGCAGTGCTTTCCTTCTTACTTTGATTCATTTGGTTGCATAAGAACAATCAAAAAGTAATTGTGCTCGGTTGTGAAGCAAAACAATTAAACTTTGCTGAGAATAAGTTTATTGTGGGCATTGTTCACAATTCAGGCTCAGACTTTCCTCCAAAATGTTCTGTAGCTTACAGGAATCATTCTGTTATTGACCAAATGTTTTGCAGTAAACTCTTAAAGGAAATTTTCAATTTTAGTGTCGTAGTTTTGGGTATCAGGCAGTATGTGTATAATTATTATAATACCGTTGTACTCACTGATGTCATTTCACAGATAGTGGACACGTGCACTGTGCTGGAAACAGCTTTACAGCAGAGTCTAATGGGGCCAAGAAATACGAGCCTCCGACTATCTGACAGTCCATTCTTTACCCAACTATCAGAAGGAGGTGTGAACAAAGGTGAACATTAAACATTATTACCCCAATAATCCATTATGAGTGTCTTTTGTGGGATGTGACCTGGGAAGCACATTTGAGAAGACAGACATGAACAAGACAGAACGAGACACGTAAACAGACTAAGATGAAAAGAAGGAAGTTGAAAAAAACTCATTTATTTAAAGCCTGTGTTCTCTTGGAGTCGCTGGATTCGGTTGTAAAACTATTTCCAGCATAGTGCTCTTGTCTACAGTATCTACAGTATTATAGTGAATAGTCTTTACATTGACCTTAAATCTTCATTTGTAATCTGATTCAGGCAATAGCTAAATTTAAAAAAAAAAAGTAATGTAAAAGCCATAAATATATTGAAATCAGTATCAACATTCGTGTATTCTGCGTCTAACAGAGCTAGATTATGCGATTTTAAATTGATTTACTCAAGAATAGCTCTCATAAGCTGGTTAAGCAGTGAGGCACGTATGTTCAGAAAATAGCAGTCCTACTGGATTATAAATGGCCTACTGCATTTTTGCCTTAATTGCAGTAATAGAAAAATCTTTGTATGGGGTGCCTGTAAATGTACTGAGTGTTAAGCAGACCTACCGGTGTACTGGCAAATATGACAAACTGAAAAAAAACTCTATCCTATTAAGTCTTTTTTTTTTTTTTTTNTTTTTTTTTTTTTTTCTATAACTCAACCAACTGAACATCTGGGGGCAGGGGCTGTTTCCTATGCAAATCAATTTACTTCATGAATTTACTGTACTCTATTGAAATAAGATTTTTAGCATATGATGATAAACAGATCACAAGAATTTTGAGTATTGCCTTTAAAGATTAAGGCTTTCTTGAAAAGGAATTTCACTAATTCCTTTATTAAAAATTACTGTATTAATTCTCAAGGTTTTTTTTTATAGATGGATAGAAAGAAAAGTTATGTATGCATCCAAAATTTGCAGCTAATAAGGTTTTTTTTTTTTTTTAAAGAATCTTGGTTTTCAGGCTTGTTTGTGGTGGGTTGTGTTGTTGTTAACATAGCTGACATGCTATACCTAAGCCCTGCGGCCTTGCTGTGTGCCAGAAGTGTTACGAGATAAGATGCTCCACTTGACATTCCGCTACCTCAGTTTCCATGGATACCACACCTGATTAGACAAGAAGTCATGCACGTGCCCTCTAGATGGTGACAGCAAGATGAGCTGGATGACATCTCTTCGCGAACCTGTACTACTCACAAAACAACAATAGCAGCAACACAACGCTGCTGTTTATGACCCAGCAAACATGTAATCGCCTTTTATCCTGCATAATTCTTTCAAACAACCAGTGATGCACAGACTTGTTGACTGTCTTTCCTTCCTGTTCATCTCCCACTTTGATTCATCGCCAAATGTTTGACAACCTAGAGATGTAATCGACTTTTTTTTTTGTGCTTAGTCTTTATTCTCTATTTAAATCCTTTATTCGCTTTTCACATTCGCTGGCTCCATTCCCTGCTCCCTCTGTTCAGCATGCATGAAGCGGACAGCACAGGGAGCCCAGAGATCCATAATCCCCCTACAGGAGAGAAGTGGATGGCTTTAATGATTTAAATCTAGTCAATGAGCACCTTCTCTGATTTGAAATGAGAAATCTGAAGCCCTTTGGAGTTTGCCCAGAGAAGGGCCACGCTCACCACATCAGCATTCCCCTCAATCAATGGTCATTGACTGCTGCAAGTAGGTGCTTAATCATTTTTAATTAGAGATAATCAGACATCTTGTCTATTCTACTTACAAGAGGGCAAAATCCAGGTCTGCCCGGATCAAAGTTCTCAGTTTGACAATCAGACTCTAATTTGACAACATTGTTAATCCATGATTTTTTCCATGTTTGGGGCAGGTAATTCAGCACCAACAAACCAAACATGGTTAGAAAGAAAGAGTTGTGTTAGTGTCACTGTTTGGAAGAGAAGCTCTAATTTTTTGTGTGACAGCAGTGACAAAGTGGAGCAATTAAGAGTAAAACTGCACTGCAGAATGAGGAAGTCAGGAAAGTCTCCAAATCCTGTCCCAAGAAGTATTTAGTCCCATTTTTTTCCTTATTCCCATTTTAAGGTACTCAGTCGGTTTTTCTGCTATGAGTTGACTAGAAACAAAACATCTAATATGAGAAAACAAGATGTCTTTGCTTATTTCAAGAATCAGATTAACATGTAGAATTATTCACTAGTCATTTTTGTCTGTTATTAAGCCCTTAAAGTCTTGTTTTCTTTGAAAAAGTGAAAAAAAGACTGTCAGTGCTGTGAGATTATTGCATTTTTTTTCCTAAAAATAAATCTCAGTATCTTAAAAGAAGTGTCACTGTTTGGAGGATCGCTGCACCAGAAAAAAAGAAAATAACATCTCACAGTTTCTCTGTAAACAACAGTTAGGATATTGTTTTGTTATCACTTGATTTTTAGTTTCAAGAAATCTGAAGTCATTTTTGCAGTGCGAGAGCCGAATGCTACAGCTTGAATGCTCGGTGGAGTCCGGGTGGGTGTGGTGGTGCAGACATTCATGCTGGTGGTATCTCTTAGTAATGAGGCCCTGTGAAGCCGCGACTCTCACCCCTCACTGGGCCCTCATACATCATTAATGTTCCCACATCATAGTCCTTATAATTACCGGGGACGTGAATGTCACCTCAGTCATGCCTTCTCGACAGAGGATGACAGCACAAGGTCTGTGGTCTGCCAGACGTGCCCACGAGTGTGTGGCATCTCGTGCACATTCCTTGCATGCACACACACACAGACTCTCCACAGACTTGCAAAAATACCAATGTTACCCAATGTAAAGCATATGCGGCCTTTTATTGTATTCACAAAGCGCTTTGCTCCTTTGGCTTTGTTCCAGCCGACTGTTCAACTTTTCTTCAAACACTAAAGGCGTTTTCAGACGCTGCAGTCTGTTTGCTTTGATAGAATCAGGGACTAAATTGTTTCAGTGTAGCATTTACCGCTTCGTTTAGTTCAGTTTTCACACAGAAAAAAAATCCAGTTGAACCAAATATAGCAGTAAAAGCCAAGTGAGAACAGTCGCTCTGTTAATTGTTCGGAAATGTCTGGGGACAAGAGTAAGAAAATGAAGAAGGAAAAAGCTAACTAACATGGAACAAAGGTGGAATTGGGATACTTTTCTGGTCGTAGTTGCCATTTGGTCCATATACAAAGAAAACTATGGCAGCAGAAGCTGAATTTGACTTCAAGTCAACATGTCGAAAACTGTTTGTCACTTAATTTTATGTTCCAGAAGTTGTACTGCCTTCAGAACAGGAGTAATAGTGTTTATAGTAATAATGAGTTGGCAATGTTTGTGTCCTTTTAATGTCCTGTTTAGTTAACTGTCTATCGTAATTTTTTTTTGTATAAAATACAACAAAAATCTCAAAGCTTTGAGGTCAGTTTGTGACCCAGCGGTCTTTTACAGGCTCATTCTGAGTTTTTTGTGGCTTTGAGTCCATGTTTGTCTCCCTTTTTTTCTCATTGTTGGAGCTGATGAGTGACAAAATGGAGAATGGTCCAACAGCATTGCAAATTCAGTCACATAGCTTAGCTTTGATTGAAAACTTTCCAGAAAGTAGATCAAAGCAAGACTCTAAGATTTTTTTAATAATGTATCAGATGTGTACTGATTAATCTCTTACAGACAAGACATTAGCCGATAAAAGAGAACGCACACTAGAGCTTCACACACAAACTTGGTCGCTAGGCATGTGAATAAAGGAAATCTACATCTATTCTAGGTAAAACATAAAAATATGTTCATTAAAATAGCCAGTTTATACTGAAATATCTAAAACCCCTAACAAGTTTTTGTAGCACATTCATCAGGGAGTGAAACTTGTCATTCTTACTGTCAAATTACCCATGTGACTGAACAGATGTTTACACCTACTTCAGTTCTTCATCATTTTTGCTTCTCTGCCTCACTTTCTCTATTTGTTACACACACACACACACACACACACACACACACACACACACACACACACACACACACACACATATGCAGACACACTGCAGGTTTAGTCATACCCTCATTTGGCCAATTACACTGACCTTCCAAATTGCAGAGACTATTCAAAAGCCTCTTTCAGTGAATGTAACACCCTCTCCTTCCTGCTCTCTGGAGAGATATTCAGTATGCTCCTCCAACCCTACTGATAGGACACTTTAGCTTTAAATGAGCCTGTTTTGCCTCAACACATTTCTTCCTGCATATCTTCCAGGCCTGTGGGTTTTATTGATCGTTGTCCTCCCAGGGGTGTTGATGTCTGGATTGGGGCACTCAGCAGCAGCTGGTTGGGCTGTTGATGGCTGTTAGTCCTGCTGGCTGCTCTGTTCTGGGCTTTGAGTGGTGCCAGGCTCAGCAGTTACCCTGCTCCCCTACAGCCCTGTCTGAGGACGCTTGTTAGGGAGCTGCCGAAAATAGAGGAGAAATATCTCTACTCTCACTGCATCGCTTCTCACTGCACACGCCTAGATGATTTAGCTGGCTGGCACAGGGTTACCTGGTACCCAGAGCACAGGCTTTAGGTAGCTCTGTGTGTGTGTGTGTGTGTGTGTGTGTGTGTGNGAGAGAGAGAGAGAGAGAGAGAGAGAGAGAGAGAGAGAGTTGCTCATCTTAAAACACAGGGCTTGAGAAGGGTGTGTTGTTTACCAACATATGTTTTGATTTGAGGCAGCCTGCTGTACTTTTCCCCCAGGAAAGGTGACCATGGGGGTCATGAAGGGAAAGTCTGTGGCTCTGCCCCATCCACCCCACCAAAACAAATCTACACTGTTAGAAGCTCTGCATTTGTGTATTTCCTTCCTGTTTAGATAGCAGATCCAGACCAATTTTTATTTATTTGCATTCATTGTTAATTTTGTGTTTGATTTGGGGCTGGAGATTTTCACCTAGCACATCTGGTTAGGCTAAATCTTGCTAGAAATGTTCCATTTAATCATTAAAACAATGTTTTTCAATTCTACAATGCAGATATGGAAGTACAGTTGAGATTCTAGTATTTTACTTTTAGGTGACTTTTTTTTTTTTTTTAANTTTTTTTTTTTTTTTAACTTTTATTTCACTCCATTTCAAATGAATTTCAGACATGCACCCCATTCAGTTAATTTGCTTGCAAGATAACACTTCAGCCTCATGTTTGAAAAGGACTTCGAGTCACTTTTCTGTAAAACTAGCGCTAGCAATGTTACTAGGTAGAACCTACAGTAGTAACATTTCCATGTATGAATAAATACAGCTGCCAGCATGAGACATGAGTGTGTGACAGAATACAGCGCTCTGATGCAATTTTTGTGTATAGCATGCAGACCAATCATGTAAGACTAGGAATTGACGCTTCAAATTCTGCACCAAGATCACACACCTTTTGTGAATGATACAATGGCTGAAAATTAATCTGATACAGAAATTCGAGACCTGCCCTCCAACCGCGGCAAAGACGAAATAAGCACTGTGAGAGACACCTTTGTGTAACTGACTCTTGTTCATCATGTTGCTGTAAACAATCTTTGGCCTCTGTTTTATAATATGTCACTTCTTGTGTTATCCAGTTTCACCTGGCAGATGCCAAATATTGTGTGATAATTGAGCCTCTATTTTAAAGATCCTGGCATATTTGAGCCTTTATGTCACTTGTTGTAAAGGAGACCTATGACCAAAAGCACATTTTAACAGGCAGGTGATGCCAGCAATTTAACAGATTCCATATATGAAAGGGGCGATGTAAATATTATTTTTCACTGAACTACTTTTATTTGTTAGTTTTGATAGATAACTTTTGATACTTGAAGTTACTTGAAAGTTTTTTTAACTGAAAAAAAAAAAACAAAACAAAACTCCCAGTGACTGAAACACAACTACATGTAAACTTGTTTATGGATGGATTAGATTTTTTTTAAAAAAACTCAGAATAATTGCATCAAGTTCAACTGTTATATCACTTTCAAGTACTTGGCTCATTAAGCTGCAGCGATCATTATGTTGGTCAGTACAACAACAGTTTCCCAACAGTCATTCTAGCTGATTTCACAGGACTACAGATCAGCTACAGACAGTGTCTGACAAAGATGTAGAATTTGTTGGGGAGTGAATGCTCGGGGAAACACAGAGATACTGCGCACATCACTACACACAAACAGCCAACCAATCGATGTTCATATCACCACCTGGATACACATACTGACATAGTGCCTATCAGACAGCACTCAATATATTCTCAATTCAGGTCAGTCAGTTAGCTGACAGATAACTCATGCTACCGGTCATTTCATCACAGTAACTGCACTTCAGAGAATAACTCATGGCTGCTGCTTAAGCCTACTTGAGGTGGTAAAAATATTGTACATTCATATCTTGTATGGAGGGATTTCTTTGACCACTCATGTCAAAACTCCCAGTGCGAAGAGTCCTTTTTTTTTTTTTTNCTTTTTTTTTTTTTTGCACCTTCCCATTATCTATAATTGTTTTAAGAACATCTGTTTGACATTTTCCTGAGGTTGTGTTCAAAAGCATCTGCTGATTCCAAACCAAGCAAAGCACTCAGCTTTCAGTCCATTTTCACTTACATTAACAGTGATGATGTGTCTGTATGTGTGGTGGTGGTGGGGTTNGTGTAGTTCACAAATACTCCCTTTCAGAATGACAATCTAGTTTTTGAAAGTACAACTGCTGCACCATCCATCACCTCAGCTGCAGGCTGACAGACCGTTGGCAGGCAGTGATCATACAAACAACCCATGCTGAGATATGACTCATTCAGCTTTCTCCACATTATAGGTACTTATAGAAAAAGAAATGCAAAATAATGGCACCTGGACATTTGATAATGTGTTTACTGGTGTTCAGAAGTCATTTATTATGACTTGTCATGGTATTGCTGCCACCATTTAAAAAAAAAAAAAAAAAAAAAAAAAATTGTCTAACAACATAGAAAATTATCTTTAACAAGAAACTTTCTCATTATTAGGCAAAATCAACCTTTTGGTTTTGTCTAATAATGCCTAATTTGTCTTATCATTTTATAACACAAAATAAGAAATATTTTGTGTTATAAAATGATAAATTGGTATGCTGTTATAACATGAAACTTCCATATGTTGTTGTAATGAGAAAAAGATCAAAGCCCAAGAGAAGAACCTGCATCGGAGAAATTGATAATGGCTCATTTACATGAATTGGTTAAGTTTTATTTCAATGAGACACGGCAAAATTCTGCTATTACTGAGCACAGTAGATTGTGTCTTATATATGTCTACATTAAAGCCAAGTGTCTGAGAGGCCACAGCAAAGGGACAACACCCAATTCATCATAAAGGTTGGCACATCGTTTTTTTCCTCTGCAGACTAACTTATCATGTTATAGCAAGAAAAGTTTCTCTTTCTAACGAGAAAATTTTGTTAATATAATGGGAAACTAGGGGTGGGTGATGCTGCCTTAAAATAATATCACAATATTTCCTGGAATTTTTGCAATAACGATATATACACAATATCTGTCTGAAGACATTTTTGCGATAATGATATTCAAAACAATATGGACAATTTAACACTGAACAATGATTTATTAGTGATTTTACAACTTTGCAAAAATCTGCAAGTACAAACAATAAAGGCAGGCACACAACATTTCCCTTTAGTAATAGTCGAAAAAACTAAATAATACTCTCATATTTTAATTTGTAAACAATAGCTTAAGTTAACATGACATGCTAGATTTCAGTAGTGTACAAAACAGTATCAGCAAATAAAATGAGCTCAAATTGTCACCATATGAGTAAACAGTAATCCTAAACCCTCAACAGAATTTGTAAGCATAGAAAAAAAAATTCTACTAAAACTTTTAAAATAAAATAAAATTTGAGGTTTTTTGGAAATCGCTTAAAGCCTTCTTTCTCTACTGGTTGACTATGGAAGATTATAAGGGACACAATTAAAATAAAAAAATAGAGTGAAATATAATACACATTTGTGAAATACAATACATGTTTTCATTTGTATTTCATTTCCATACAAGTATTTAACAACCAGCTATGCATTAGGCTCCCCCCCATGCTGTGATTGGACTGTGCTTTCTTTTTCATTCTGGCACTAATAACGCAGCTGTTTCAGAANCCATGCTGTGATTGGACTGTGCTTTCTTTTTCATTCTGGCACTAATAACGCAGCTGTTTCAGAAAAAGAAATGAGAGGGCTTTGCATTTAGTTTTGGCCCATCTATGCTGCTCCCTGCTGGACAACAATAAAATGAAAAACAACAGATCTTTTCTTTTCACCGTACTGTGATTTGATTGTACTGTAGCATGAAAAATTCATGTCACAATGAAAAACAATTAGTTCAAGCATTCAAATAAAAAAAATAAGAGTTTGCACTATACCATATGTTCACTTAATTATGACAGTAAATGCGTGTATGGAAATGAAATACAAATGAAAACACGTATTGTATTTCACAAATGTGTATTATATTTCACTCNGTATGGAAATGAAATACAAATGAAAACACGTATTGTATTTCACAAATGTGTATTATATTTCACTCTGTTTTTTTGTGTCCTTTATAATCTTCCATATTTGACTGGCATCATGTCTTTAGAGAGACAAAAAGTCACCGCTTTCACACCTCTGTTTGTTTGGTTTTTCTCATAGAGAGAACAACTTGCGAATGCTGCAGATATATTCGGCTGACTTTGTGTCACAATCACTTCCTGCTTGTTCTGCGTCTCAATCAGCCGCTGCTTGGCTCTCCTCCTCCTGGGAGTTCTGAATTTGCTGGTGTTCACATGGGTGTTTATGCTTCAGGAGTGAAACAAATTTGTCGTGTTCTCACCTTTGGCAGTTATCACTTTCTTGCATATTTTGTAAATGCCTGTTGTTTGTTGGAGATCTGAACTGTTGTTACCAAACCACTTCCACACAACAGATGTAGCTCCCCTTTTAGGCACTAACTTTTCAGATGCAGACTCACTGCTCTAGTCCATGCTTACTTGGTCGGGATGGTCTTGTGCATGTGCTACGTATCTTTACTATGTGTTACGTCACAATATCGTGACATCACCAATTTTTTTATCATGTAAAAAAAGTACTGGTATTATCATAAACAATATGATATGGCCAGCCCTACGAGAAACTAGCCTTTTTTTTTTTTTTTTTATAGTGTTAGCAATTTGCTGCTGTAATTTATAAATGAACACTGAGTGTAAACATTTTAATCACTTTGGACATTTCTCACAGTGGACATTCTGACCTGTCAAACACAGATGTAGTAACATTAATATAATATGGCTGCATTCCATTTAGCTGTGCCAGTGTCAATGCTCTGGTGCTGTATAAGCTGGCTAAATGGACTAGAGCCATCATTAATGTTAATTAGTGCTTTTCGTAGCCCTGATTTTAGGTAGAATATGTTGTCAAATTAATCTGCCATATTCCTTACTTCTCATGTTTTCATGTAGGAAAACTGAAAAATCTTAATCCATTCTCAGCTCTTCTACTCTTATTGAGTTACAAAACCACAATAAGCAGAAGACATACTTTTAAATACAGCCTTAAGAGTTAAACTGGATAAACCGTAGGCAACCATGAAAAGAAAGCAGCTACATGAGTGTGCTGTAAAAATTGAAAAGAGTCAGAAAGGCACAACTTTGGATGTAGATTTTGCAGATAAAAAAAGAACTGAACTTGAAAATATTGGATTTATTTGATTTGATGCCAGATTTGCTGAGTTTTGTTGGACGTCAGACATTATTAAGTCACCATGACATCAAATTCAACAGAGTCATTAACTTTTATATAATTTCACTATACACCATCAGGACTTACCAAGCTGTTTCAAAGGTTGTGAATCCCATTTCCTCCTCTAACTGGTCACAAAATAGTGATCAAGTAGGCATTGCTCAAAATCACCCAGCTTCCCAGAGGCTGAACTATAAGGTGTTTGAATATAATATTTCGAGACAGCTCAGCAACTAATTCGATATACAGGACATCATCCCCTTGTACAGTGCATCACCCTTGCTGTAACACTTTCAGACAGAAAGCCAATACATCATCCACAGTTTTCACAGAGCTGAGAATAGAGTTTTTAAATATTAAGTAACTAGCATTCACAGTGTGACAACTACATAGTAGTTGTCACACTGTGAATGCTAATTGAGCTAAAAACAAAGGAAGAGTTAATTACAATGCAAGCATTCTACTCGTATTATATAGGAGTAGGATGCTTACATTGTAATTATGCTGTAATTGTTCTTCTGTATTCTTTACTATTACTAAAACTCTTTTTTTGAAAGTCTTGGCACATATACAAATGCTGAAATATGTGCAGCTTTTTAAATTATAGCCCACATATTCAATTGGTGGACTCCAGACCAAAATACAGTATAAACTAGACTGGAATTTAATTAATTAATTTATTTATTTTAATGTCCTTTCACTGCAAAGTGGTCTGGCTTTGCTAGTGATACTCCAGACTCATTGCTATTATGCCATTACACGTTGTCATTCTCTGCTACTAGCCACAGTTAAAGCCTCAGTATCCAAGAAAAATGTTGGAGAGTCAGATTGGGGGGCTTGTACTTGATTTTCAATGAAACAGTTGCCTTTGTGCAGAGTGGTAATGTACAACGGCACTACAGCTGTTAGTTTTTCTAAAAAAAAAAAAAAATNTAAAAAAAAAAAAAAATCTCCAGACACAGAGCTTAGAACCAGAAAACTTAACCAGCTAAAATCATTATATCAAGCTACCAGCAGATTACCTGGAAAATCAATGACACAGCAAGAATGGAAGGCTTCACTGAGAGTAGCGTGGGTCCCAGGCAAACACAAAAAATTCTTCTCTGACACTGAAATGATGAGTGGATAAGTCAAATGGTGGAGACCATGATAGAAGAAAAGGAAAATGCCAGAGAAAATAAAATCCGGGGAAAAGAGAGAGAGAGAGAGAAAGAGGGAGAGAGAGAGACAGGATTTTGCAATGCTTAATTCACCTTTCCTGGACTATGATGCCATGGAAATGTAATAAGTGGACCTCCAAGACTTGTAGTTGAACACCCTTGAGTTATTTGAATCTTCTTCTTTTTTTAATTTTTGTTTTGAGTCAAATATGACATGGGCTAAATTTATGGATGATAGAAATCCCTGAGAAATAGTAGCCAAAGTGATATCATGACAAAACTTCCCAGTTTTGTATTTCTAATCTTATTTTATCTTATTACATCAAAGATGCAAATCATTGTGTTAAAAGATTAACCTTTGATCACTATATCGGTACATATGCCCTCACCTTTTATCTAGTACCAGCTAAAACCTAATGAGGCTCATTATTGTGACACTTTGATTAGTGCTGCACATAAAAAATAAAAGAAGTCAGCTAAAGTGAAACATGATTTCTGATAAAGAAAAGTTTTATCCAAGTGGCATCTGGAGAGAGATTCCACGGATTATTCCCTCAGGGGTGCAATCACATCGTTAGCCACTGTAAGAATGAAAAAAAAAAAAAAAANAAAAAAAAAAAAAAAATCCAGCACAAATCATTCTCCCCTTAGTACTTTTTTTTCATAGTTAAATAAATAAATAATTTTTAAAAAACTACTCTGTCCTTATGGGATGAGTTGTTTTCAAAAGAATCCCATTACATCTGTCATATTCACTTTTCATGAGGACCAGTTTGGTTTATAAACTGCAATGAAGCAGCACTACGAAAGGAGAACGATGGATCTCTCCATTAGCACTTCACCAGTGCTCAAAAAGGAGTGAAATTAATTAAATTCTGGATGAGACAAAGGCTTGGGACATAAAGGGCTGCTGTTAGCATTTTTCTAGCCCATTGATTCCTTGTTACTACTGCACATTATGGCCCCCTGAACCCTCATAAATCAATTCATACCCTATTGTCCTTTTCAGAAGGCTCTTCTCACTGTTGGCTCTTACATGGCTGAGGTGACAATAATCTATTGTTTCAGTTTAAAGCTCGGTGCTGCACCTCAGACCTGCGGCCACAGAGGCCAGCAGAATGTATGAGCTGCCTGCAAGCTACCACAGGGGCACCGAGCAGAGGCTGACACACGGGTCGAGCTCTGTAACACAGAGAATCCATCTCAGTCTCTGTGAGTGATATACATATATCTACCAAAACCTGTACGTAGAATATGCTGCAGATCCTTTACACACCAGATATACATCTCAGGCATTAAAAATGCACAGGTCAAAAAGGGAAATGTAGTCAGTAAAGCCTCAGCTACACTAGTGTTCAAAAGTTTGGAACTGCCCAAAATTTTCATGCATTTGATAGAAACTGACACTTTTATTCACCAAGGTAGCATTAAATTGACCAGAAATTATAGTTAATACGTTGACAGTGTCATAGCATTCTTTTTATTTGATAGAATTTTTCTATTCATTAAGCTATACATTCATCAAAGAATCTCTAAATGCACCAATTACATCTTTGCAGACCTGGCTTGCGACTGGCTTACAGGGCATTTTTCTGACCTTAGAGTGAAACTCAATCTATCAAGAGCTTGATAGGGTTCAAATTCCTGCACTCTGCGTGAATCTCTTACCTCCCGACATGCATGACAGAAGACATCAAGCACTCCTCCATCATCTTTTCAGTACTCTACAACTCACATGTTCTTCTCCTTGATACAACCATCAGAAACTTATACTCATCTGTCCATAACTCTTTTCCAGTCATCCACCATCCATTTTCTGTGTTCTTTTTTAAACCTTTTCTTTTTATTTGCAGTTTCAGATATGGCTTTTTATTTAAAACTCTCCCTTTATAGCCAGCATCCCAGAGTTGTCTTTTCACTGTTGCAGATGACGCTGTTGTAGTTTTATGTAAATAATTATGTATTCATCATTTAAAGCATAAATAGCCATTTTAACATTATTACATTATATATTTAAATCAATTTGCTACCACCTTGGTGAATATAAGCATCAATTTTATCAAAAACATGAAAATTTGTGTGATTCCAAACTTTAGCCACTCTAGAAAAGTGAATTTATGAGAAAATTTCATAGACTGCAGATTGAAATTGAAAAGCACTTAACAGCAAACCTTAAATGAAACATTTCTCTCTTTTTTTATGACTGCAGCTTTGGACAGTCACTATTATATCTGTTGGGGTGGATTATGTTTCTCTTTAAGAGGTAATTTTTCAGACCTGGAAATCAAACTCACTGCCAATAAAGCACGCTGGACATAATGCTGTCATGTTATTTAAAAATGAGCAGAGTATGGTAGATGACAAATGGGCTATTACAGAAAAATTCACATTACTTTTGTCTAAACTGAGTTAGAGGGGATTTTTTTTTTTTTTTCCTCTGGGGTTGATATATTTGTATTGTACTGTATATATGAATATTAATTTATATTTTACAGTATACAGTTCATATATTTGCATTTAGCCATATTGCATTTTGTGGCTACATGCACATATATACAGTATATTGTCCCTAGATTTCCGGTATGCACTTAATCATGTCCAAAAAAAAAAAAAAAAAAANAAAAAAAAAAAAAAAAAAAAAGGCAGAAATGGGTAACTCTGTTTTTATTCATTTTAAAAATCATATCAATTTCATTGTGCAATAAAAAAAATACTTGTAATAACTATTAAAAAGAAAATATCTGTTTTGCAAAAGAACAACTTCCTTTGTGTGTGTGTGTGTGTGTGTGTGTGTATCACTTCAGAGCAATCCAACTCTTTTTTTTTTTTTTTTTTTNTTTTTTTTTTTTTTTTTTTGTCTGTGTGACAATACATAGCAATTTGAAGATTAACAGACGGGCGAGAAAAGGAAAACAGAAAAATCATTCATTTTTTTCTGAGATAGTTTACAAATGGTTAAACTCAGACGGCAGATCAATTCCACCTGGTTGGCGGTCTGACAACAACCAGTGAAGCAGTTAGTTAGGTAGCTTCGCCTGAGATCATTATTTAACACCACGTACAGTACTTGTTTTCTTTTTGCTCATGAGGATACAGAACATGTTTTCTCATACAGTAGCTGCCTTATGCTGTTTATTCATTCATTCATTCAACCATCATATTTTTTTTTTAAATCACAGTTCCTGAGAATGCTTGCCAGCTAGTTATCAGCTGGCCATCATTAGACTTTACAGCAGTGTGATCTGCAGTGCCTCCAGCAAAAAGAATGATTTTCTTTGTGTTGTTTGACTGCTGAACATATACTATGCAGTGTGTTATTACCATTAAAAAAAAAGGTAACTTTTGGACACAGAAGCAGTGTACCTGAGGCAGAAATACCATCAAATGAATTTATGTTGATGAAAAAGTGCTTTTTTTAGACCAACATGAGAAACAAACACAAAACCTTTCAGAAAATTAAGTTTTTCAGCTATCTATAAATGAGTCTGTAAGGAATAACAAGAACCATCAGATCTATTTTGTGGCATCTTATGAATTAATGCTGCCAGGTCAAAGTGACCCAATGCTAATTTCTTCTCATTTTTGGCTCATAACAGATATGCATTGTGAATATGTCAAGAGTAAAAAAAAAAAGCACATGGAATCAGATGTTCTCAGTTCCATTTTAGGCCACATTCATGTATGGAGATAACTCTGATATGTATCATGTATATCATGTATCTGCCAAAGACTGGAACTCCCCTACCATTCTGACTCATTTGTTATAAACAACAAGCAACAGCTCTACTTTGTCCGCATATGAATGACCAATCACGATCGCTGCTGCTCACGCCCAACAAGTGCCCTAATCCTTCTTATCCACCTTAACATACAATTAAGTTGTTGCTGACCTTGCTTTGGCAATAGCTTATGCCATTTTTTTCTGTCTCATTTACATTCATTACTGCATTGTGTTTACCTCCATCTCAGAAACTAAATCATTGTTTGGACATATGGGTTGTTTCAGGTCTAAATCATTTAAACTGACATATCAGATTTAGGCCAATACAAAAAATAAATAAATAAATCAAACAAATGCAAAAAGAAAGAAAAAAAAAATCAGAGTTTAACATCAAGTTTTGTAGTGCAAATGTAGCAAAAGTGACTCAGTAATGTATAATGCACTGCTATTTGGGCATCTGTTCCTTCTGTAAGCTGTTGAAAACTTGCTGTTTAAAATGCTGGGCAGTGAATGTAGTTTTGGATCTGGGTGCATGAGGACCACCACATGGAACCTCTCTGGCCAGAGATACACTCTGATTTCTAATTTGTCCACCAAATTTGAACACATTACCTCTCGGTGATTAATCACTCAGTGCACCATGTTTTCATTTGGAATGTGTCATATGTCTGTGTCCTTTTGCTCAAAAAACATTTCACAACCTTTTCACTTGCTAGTGTCATTTATCTGCTCATAATTGCAACAATGACAGGCCATCTTCCCATCCATCTAATCATAAATTCATTTTCAATTTATCAGTAATGATCTAAAACACAGGCCCAGTGACATCCAATGACAGAGTATCTCTGTGACGTTGAGCTGCTTTGACAAAATGATAACCTTTTAGCTGGAAATGAGGGCGCAAATGAGTGTTCGTTTAAAAAAGCATCATTCAAAGAGAGCACTGGATGTTCCATTTTATGTTCCTCACATGCCTCACGCACACTGTGCCGCTCCTTCTTGATGACAGTAATATCCAGTCATGTCTTTGACGTGCAAAGGTGTGACGGCTGTGAGATATTGGTGTGGGAATATTGGCGCTGAGAGGTCAGTCTGGGCCAGCAGCAGCGTGACAACATCCTGGAGACAGCTGTAAGTGCTGCACTAAAGGTCCTGACCGTGCACCTCATCAAACTCCATCACAGACCGCAAACAGACATGAGATGTTGCCCTTATTTCACTTAAAAGGGCAACATCTCTTGTTATTACTGTTATGAATGAAAATTCTTCTCATCCTTACAATTACAAACCAAAGCGACATCACATTCTTTTTGCCTTTTTTTTTTAAATAAAAAAAGCATCTATCTATATTAAAAGTTCCTTTCTGCACTCACAATCTGCAGTGCCAGTCAATAATCAGGAAGAAATGTCACTCAAAGTAGCCCCAGCACATCAAATCATCTTTGCACAGCTGCAGCTTTTTATAGGTTATAGGTTCCACAGCAGAGCGTGGCACTGTGGCTTTATTCTCCCCCGCTCACTTACCTTGAGTGGAAAAAATTACTGTGCTATTGCTATTTCTATTCAGCTGTCCAGCTTACACATACAGCATGCGGCAAAGAGTTGTCCACTGGGGGTTGTCGAAAAGCATTCTGGGAAGTATACTAAGGTAGATGATGTTGAAGGGAAAAAAGGGGTCAACTGAAAAGTAAATAACTACTGAAAGAGCTCAGAACATTACAGATTAATGATGTCCACAATGAGGAGAGCCAAGGGTGTAAATTTCCTTTTGCAAAGTTTTTTATACCATATAGTACATATGGCATAAATTCTAAAGCTGATACTGACATATATGGCCAGCAAGACTTTCTAACTTTGTAATTTCTAACTAGGCTTACTTATATAATGCTAAATAACATGTCATATTTTAGAAAGACCATACTTATTCCGGGTTGGACCTCTGTTTACTCTTCGAAATTCTTCATTGTGTGAATTCCACAAGGTTTTGGAAACATTCCTTTGAGATTTTGGTCCATGTTGATTGATTGCATCATATAATTGCTGCAGATTTGTCAGATTCACATTAATGTTACAAGTCTCCCGTTCTACCACATCTCAAAGGTGCTCTTCAGTTGGATTTAGATTTGGTTCATGAAGCCAGTTTGAGACGCTTTTTGACATGGTGCATTATCGTGCCTGAAATAGCCATTATACGATTGTGGCCATAAAGGGATGCACATGGTCAGCAACCACACTCAGATAAGCTATGGCATTCAAACGATGATCGATTGGGATTGTGGGGCCCAAAGTGTGCCAAGAAAACATTCCCCACACCATTACACCACCACCAGCCTGAACTGTTGACACAAGGCAGATTGGGTCTATGAGTTTATGTTGTTGACATTAAATTCTGTCCAGTTTCTGTGAGCCTGTGCCTGAGCCTGTAGCCTCACATTTCTGTTCTTGGCTGACATGAGTAGAACCTGATGTGGTGTTCTGCTCCAGGTTTGATGTGTTGTGTGT
Source organism: Lucifuga dentata (assembly GCA_014773175.1). Taxonomy (NCBI): domain Eukaryota; kingdom Metazoa; phylum Chordata; class Actinopteri; order Ophidiiformes; family Bythitidae; genus Lucifuga; species Lucifuga dentata. The sequence goes on from VXCM01000432.1 coordinate 124,424, forward strand.
TCTGACTCGCCTTTTCTGCACAACATGGTCAATGTCACTGAAATCACATTTTTTCCCCATTCTAATGTTTGATGTGAGCATGAACTGAAGCTCCTGACCTGGATCTGCAGGATCTTCTGCACTGCATTGCTGCCATAGGATAAGCTGATTTGATAATTGCATGAATAAGCAGGTAATAAAGTGGCCGGTGATTGTATATAGCATATGCTTAAATACTGCAGTGCTGGTGTGCAGTAAGAACCTGTATAATGGACAATAAGAGACAAATAGGGCTGAAAAAATAAATATGTCCCCTGTCAAAAGTGAATGAAGTTAATGGATGGCAGAATAAATACTTCCATTTATTGCATGTGATAGCTGCAGAAGTCATTTAATGAGCTAAGACAGTACAAATTAGTTTGCCATTATCTTTTCTTTTCTGATTAAAGCATAAGGCATCACTAGTGGCCCCCATGGGCTGAAATGTTCATAACAGTCCACATTACTAAAGTAATTTATGTAATGAAACACGTGCTGATGTCAGCACAACTAGCCTGGGCACTCCAAGGGCCACAATATAAAGTTTGTCCTCAGGATGGCACAAGAAGAGTTACACCACTTATTGAAGCATTAATATGGTATGTAATTTTAATGTCAGTCTGTCCCTGAGATTTCCTGTATATTTCCTGTATCTGGCCTCATTTTATCTTAGAGGAAAGGTCAGCAGGCCACATTATTAGACTGTGATGAGACTAAATGCCAGAAAAGTGAAGCACATCCTGCAGCTCTGATCCTAATCACATGGATGCATTTCTGGCTGTCAGAGAGTATCTTGCTGTTGGTAGGCAACATGTAATTGGCTATCAATCACTTGTGTGCCAATGAACTACACATGATGATCAACAGAAGCAGCTTCAGGCAATCAAAATCACACTCAACACAAATCTCTGAAAACTTGCCTGAAATCTCAACTGGCCCATTTCCTTCAAGCTTTGATGTTTTCTCTTTGGTCATCTCATATTAATTCTGTCTTTTCTATCTAATAGCTTTAGATGTCACAATAACTTCTCTTGCCCACCCCTCAACCTTTTTCATCTTCAGCCATTTGGAGTCTCTTCAAAAAATGGAACCAGGCAGATAAAATAAAACAAGAGGCACCCAGAGCACAAAAAAAAGGTGCAACATGTTTTCAAGGCAAGAAGTGAAAGTATGTGCTGTTATCCTCATTTATATGAATAATCTGTAGAGATTATAAAGACACAAAACCCCTCCCCCCTCTATGATGACAGTGTTCTGGACACAGTTGTTTTCCGTCTTTGATCAGGACAAATGAGCTAGCTTGGATAAAGCACAACCTATAGGAATCCTGAATACCAACATAATCATCAACAACAAGTTTCACTGACATCCAACAACTGTATTAGTTTTGTAGAAACCTCATCATGGACCAAAGTTCTGGTTAAAGAAAAGTTTGACTTGACAGAAAATCATCCTCTGGGAAAATGAATACCAACTCCCAAAGTAAAGGGCAATATGGCTAGTAGTTCTAAAAAATATATATAAATACATGTTCAGCTGCAAACATGTTAATGCCTGTTGCCAATAATAACACATTTGTAATTGCAGGACACGGAACTAGAAATTAGGTGAAGTGCTTTCATGTTTGTTTTGTCACTCACTGCTAAACTTTTGCTGCTCCAACAAAATGATGCTCCTACTGTTAACACTAACGGGTATTTAATTGTCCTTTTAATCATTTCAAGGGCTTCATTTTCTGGCAAAGGAATATTGCTACTATTACCCCAGCATGAGCTTCATTTGTGTTAAAGGTCAAACAAACACTCATTTGGCACAGAAACTCCAATTTTTAATTTGTTCCAAGTCAAAGAAATCCTGAAAATTACACTCAATGCACTTAGTGCTCCCATATCATTATATAATAATTTGATAAATGTGAGTGCCTCTTTAATTTACCCTCTGTATAGTATAATATTAATCACTGGTTAAAAGCATTATGTTAGTGTTCCTGTTCCAAATCTTCTTCCCATTTTCTTGATATTGATTTTAAAGTGATTTCTATCGTATGGAGGATAATGTGTTTTTCCATTAGCGTTATTTCTCAGAAAAGTAGATTTTCCTTAGCCATGAGTCCATCTGAACTTACAGGCTCCCTGCTGCTGTCACCTCTCTGCAGATGTGTCATGTAAAAGTAATTTCATACACCATAGGAAACAAGCTAATTTAAGAAAGAACCAGCATGAGGAAAACAACTTGAAATTAAGCAGGTAATGTGATTGCAATCCTCATCCATTGCTTCTCCACTCTTGTGGCTTTTTTGTTTGTTTCTATTTTGCTCAAATGCATCTTTACATTCCCATGCAATTTCTGCATGTGGCCGTGCAAGTGACGCTGGTCAGCGTTCAGGCTGAGCGAAGATCACCGTAGTCAAGGACACGTCCGCCAGCCCGTGACTCCACTGTCAGCACTAATGCATTCAGGGCAGCGCTACATGTTTTTTCAGGTGTGTTCGGGCTGCACTGTCAGCAGATTGTAATCGAATCCAATCTGGTATTAAAAGGCGATCTTGACATTTGACTCCCATCAAAACAAAACGGGGAACTTAGTGTGTATAATGTGATTGTGGACAAGTCCCCGATGATCTCGCTGGTCACCTATAAAACGTATCATGGATCACTCACTAAATCCAGGGTTTTTGAGTAGACTCAATAAGAATGGTGCCACTCTTCTATGTACTCCAAGGAAAACTGCCTTACCAGCACTAAATGCATTAGATCTGTTTAATGATAATTTATTTTCATTTGCTGCAATGAAATACTGTTTTGTGACTAGCAAAAAAGTCTGAGAAATAGGTTGGATGGTTGACTTCCCAATATATTAATCTCCCAATAAGATGGTGTTGCTTATTTCAGATCAATGTTAAAGATTTAAGCACCTGAATAATGTCATTTGTTAGTTTGTCTTCCAGTGCAGGGAGAATATTTCAACATGCTTCCAGTGAAGTTTCAATATCAAGAAATAAGACAAAATGAGGCAGATTGCTGCACTAGAATCAAGAAAATGACAGTTTTAGAAGTCGCCTTCACACTTTTGTGATATTATTTGTTGTTTTGCAGATAAATCTTCACAAGAAAAAACAATTGGGGAAAAATAGTCCTGTTTAATTTGTATTTCTGTCTTATCAAAGTGAAAAAAAAATGTAGGGCTCTTTTTCGAATACAAATGAGAATCTTTATCTTAACTTAGTTGGATTTCTTTGCCTTTTTAAAGCTAAACATGCATAACTCAAAGTCTTTATTACAAATTTTAAGGTTAGATAGTGTTCTGTTGTGGCTGGATTTTTATAATTCCAATTAATCTTGTTCATTGGCATATTTTAATTTCTTAACACTAATATTATTCCAGAATATTTTGTTTCTTGTAGGGATTGTTTGAGTTCTGTTGATGTTTGCATAGTTTCCACTGTGTTGAGTGTGAATAAAATACCAAACCCGACACAGTAACTCTTCCTCTTTGAATCACAACCATGTAAATGCTTCAGTCAGTGATGTATATGTTGAAAGCATGGTTGGCTGCTGATGTGGCAGCCTGTCTTCATACATATTCCTGCTGCCACATCGATGTCTCGCTTAGAAAGCACTTTAAGAAGACTCAGTCATGCGTGCATTTGTCTGAAATCTCAGTTGCTGCTCAGCGAGGAAGTGTTAAGCATTCATCTACACATTCACTCATGTATTCATTCAGATACACAGTGTTACCTTAAAGCCAGAAACTGAATTCAGAGGAAAATCAATATGATAAACTGCTACTTGTTTCGTCCCTAAATTGTTTCAGTTTGGAAATCGATATGGGAGCCAGAGCCATTCATCACCGTTTGGGAGAAGTGGGTGCCCTGCGGGGAAATATTAAGGCCTCCATGTGGAGCAGAAGGAGAAAGTGCAATGGGTGTAAGTGCGTGAAAGGGAAGTAAGCCAATGGTGGGCAGGGAGAGAAATAAGAAAAAAAAAAGACAAAGAGAATAAATACAGAGTGAATAAATACAGCAGCAAGACTGAGGAAAGGAAGAAGACTGAGTGGGAAGAGGGAATTTAAGATGCTTCTGTTTCTTTCTCTCCTAGAAGGATGGATGATGTGCAGAGGTTTATCAGAGTCTGACAGACACAATAAAAAAATAACCTTCTCGGTGAACGGATGCTTAAATTAATACAGTGCAGCAGGCGATGCCAGAGTGAGCATTATTAAGACAATGGGCAGATTATAGAGGTTACATGTGACGAACTGCCATCGTGGACTCTGTCATGTTCCTCAGCTGACCTCTGATCAACATCATCCTCATGTCTTTGTGAAATGGGGTGGAGGGTAAGGAAAATGGAGGAGCACCGTCGGTGTTATCATGACTACTTTCTTTTAGCTAGGTGGGTTATGAGAACCATGGGCCTCTGGGCACAGACGGAGAGTCAGAAATATCAGCAGAGCAAAATAAAGGTTTGTAAGTCATAATCTAAAATCATTCTGAGCATTCCCATCGGGCTTTTATCATCCGAGTTGAATTGGTTAATTGTCTAAACTTCATCTAGGTCACATAGGTTTCAGATTCCACAACTTTGGCCTTCTCAGTTACGAGGCATTGGACTAAATCCAGCACAGAAACGTGCAAAAAAAAAAACCAAAACAAAATAAAACAACAAAAAAAAAAACAACAAAAAACCGTAGGCCTCCATGCTTTGTCTGAGGCTCTTAGCAGGTGTCAAAGTTGCTGTCAAGCATCCTGCTCTCTAGTGTCATCAGAAATATTTGCATTTCTTTCTCTGATGTTAGCCATGTCTGTAAACTACGGTCAAAGCTGTCAAAAAAATCTCTATGCAGCTGCAAAAGCATGTAAGAATTTGAGTACCCTAACTTTGTTTAAATTATATATTCAATTATGCAGGCTCCAAAAAAAAAAAAAAAAAAAANAAAAAAAAAAAAAAAAAAGAGCAAAATACTTCAACAGCCAGTATTCTCGGGATCTCTAATGGTCTTCGCTGCTCCCAAAATCAACTGTATGGCCACACAGTTGTTGGTGTGGATGAAGGTCCGTCGATAATCCGATAGCTAATAATATCTATTGATAGTCCAAAAGACAAACTGAGGGGAACATTTACTTTTGGCAGTGACACGTTGATGCCTTCAGGGAAACATTTAGGTTTTTAGAGTGTGAATTTTGAGGCTTGTAAAGTTAATGACAGCGTCATCATGCGTCATGTTTTGGCTTTGGGCCTCTTTGAGCTCTTAGGCTGTGCCCACGTCTTTTAGTGTCAGTTTTGTTCTTTAATTGTTTTTATGACTTTTTGCTGTTGCCCGTTCCACTTCTTTGTGAATATCATCAAGCTCTAATTTCCAGCCAGAGGATGATTAAAATGTTGTTTGTTTTTGTTAAATGACTGAGAACAAGTAAGTTTGGAGCAAACACTGTGAATAATGTTTCAGATTGACAGTCAAGGCAGTTAAGAATAAAAATGAAATCTAAAGAATGCTTCAGGTTACATCTTTGTTTGTAGTAAAAGTCATCAGAATCAATTCCAGGCTATGGACTCCATTTAATGAGATTTTACCGCCTCTCTGAAAGTCTTTACATTAAACTCTCAAGTGGTTTAAGAAAAAAAGGGGATTTAGTTTAAATAAACTGTGTGATTTGATTATAAATAAAGTCGAGCACGACTTTTGTACTTTGAAATAAATTTATGACCTTTTCTTTTGGGGTTAATTAGGGTAATTTTTGACAACTAATTCCCAGTGGCATTGTATTGCAAATAAAAGTTTTAAATTAACTTTTGCTTGCTGCCTTTGCTAATCATCTACAGCTGATTTGGAGGAATATCATTATGGCTCTGTCTGAATATAGTTTTGTTTCTGACGAAAAACAAAGTTTTCACATTTAAGAAAGTACATTCAATTACACTGAAACAAGGAGTTCCTTCTTGTGAAACGTAATATTTGTGCATTGAGAAACTCACATTAGTCACCCAATATTTAACTTGCTATAAATCTATCTATAAAGACAGTTTCTCTGTCTGTCTGTCTGTGGCACCAATATCTCTAGAACCCGTCACTGTATGAAGTTGAATTTGGCAGATTTATTGCTCAGGACCCAAGGACGTGCAGTATCACATGTGAAGTTATTTGAATGAGCGGTTCTCGAATTGAGCTGTGGCAGTAAAAAGTAGTCCGCGTGGCAGGATACGCTCCGGGCTCGGCAGCATATGTTCTGGTCCAGTGCTACAGTCGCAACCTGACCCCATACAGCAAATAAAGCTATGTTTTCAACGGGCACTGCAAACAAACCTACCTCACGAGGATGTGCAGAACAAAGTTATGGCAGGCTGCGGTGCACACCATAAAGTCTGGCATGTTCTGAACAGGCACGTTTTGAACGGGCACTGCACTAGTTACTGTAAATTGCAGTAAAAGTGTCAGGCGTAGACATCTTTGTTACCTTGTAGTTTGAGCTTGAACATAAAATTTGGAAAATATCACACACATGCTTGCTTTGTCTTCAAAATAAAGCCCAAAACAAGCTTTGGTCTCTGTTGATTTTACCCATTAAATCCACTTTAGTTATGAAAGGGAGATTTAGATGAAGACAAAATAAATCCAACCAGAAGTCTGTCAGACCAGGTGAATCCTGAGCAATACAAGTATTAGTCATTAAATGCACCACAGCTTCTGCACACACAGCATAAGAGGTGAACAGATAGACAGAAGAGAGGCGGTTTACTGGCAGTCAGACTTTCCGTTTTCATTTGCTGTTTTCGAAAAGAGATGTGCACTTGTCCAATCTGACAAGAAATTAGATTTAGTACACTACTGGGTTCAAAAATAAAACAATACCAAGCATTTAGCCACAAGAAGTCATCCAGATTAAATTAATGTGATGGAATACAAATTTGCAGAATCTAATGACACACTTTCAGTCAAAATGCTGTAAAAAAGATTGAAAAAGATAAACTGACATGACATGAAAACGATTGCATATGCCCGCACAGCCATTGTGCTTTTATAAGGGCAAATCAGGACACAAAAACACACATTTAAGGTACAGAATACACCTACAGGCTTTATTTGTTACTCCACTGCAAACATCTGTTGCTCTGTTAGTGCTGACTCTACACATTGATATAAGCAGCTGGTTATGGCCCTGTGACCACCAGGGGGCTCCTTACCAAGTGTTCGGTGTAGACATCCAAAAAATTTCTTTGATGGTGTTTGGAAATGAAAACTCTCTAAAACCTATTTATTTGAAAGAATATGACTTCTCATTCTCCATTTCTCAATGTGGAAGCCTAGGTCCATGTACTTTGAACAATTTGGAACTTCAAAAAATAAAATAAAACTGCATGCTTCAGGTGTATATCATAACACTGAAAAGAAAGTATCCATCTGGAGTGAAGAAGAGAAAAGAGGACGAGTATTCTGATTCCAGTTTAACAAAAGCTACCTGAGATCTTCCATGAGAAGGATCATCTGCGTTCTCCATTTAATCAACATCAACCATGAATTTGGCAACCATCTAATGAATGACTTTGCTACCAGAAAGGAAAGACTGGCAACAATGGAAACAATTTGTGTGCCTCACTAGAAAAAACATTGTTATAATACATATACACATATAATACATTTATGTTTTGTGTGTTTAGAACATTTTGTTCCCTGGAAGTATCTGTAAATTTTGCATTAAAATACAGTGTTATAAGACAAATTTCTCATTTTGCTGTGGATGATATGAGGGAGGGCCAATTTCAAAATCTGCTTAGGGCTCCAAAATACTTGGACCGGCCCTGTTTTGTTAATTTCATATCACTAAATGTGTTTTTTTTTTTGTTTGTTTTGTTTTTTTGTTTTTTTGTTAGGTTTGTAATTTTATTTATTTATTTATTTTTTTAAATAACAGACTGCTACTTTAACTATTTGTAAGTGTTGCGGAGAATTTCCCAAAAGGCTTTTCAAGTCAAATAAAAATTTCAACCTATTTTCTGTTACTTTTGCAGCAAAAAAGCTCTTGTCATTTAAATCCTCCTGTAAAAGCTCAGCGAGAACAGCTTGCCTTACAACGCCTGGCTTCATTTGCCTGTGTGGAATTCCTCGTCTCTGTTTGTGCAATGATGAGTGTCACAAAGCTTGTACACCAGAGCTTTCTCCTCTGACTGACACATGAGGAAGGCTGATAAATAAATGAATGAAGGCCACACAGCACCCGGAATTTGAAGAAGTCATCATTGTTCTGGTTCTGGGGGGAAAAAGAACTGAAACACATGTTGCTGCTGTGATCTGAGCAGGGAGCAGGGCCACGGAAGACGACCGGTGATCAAAGTCAACCAACACATCACTGCTGTCAGTGTTTTCTACATATAAAACGTCATTGCTCATCTCTGCAATTTTGATTGATACCTGATTGATTAGGTGTCATCTTAAGCCGCTTTGTGCTTTGAAAGTACGTCGATATAAAATAGATTCTTGCTCACACCACAGAAAAACTCAAGCACGGTTGCTTTCACTCCAACGTGATGCATCGAACTTCATGATCAGTACTTTGCAACAGAAAGTATACACTATCTCACATATTATTTATTTATTTTGTTACTGATTCACCTGCCAGATGAAGCAACAGATTAACAGAACAAAATGCTGAACGCCTGAATCATGGACAATCTGACACAATGACACTATAGGGCAGAAAGACAAGACGTTCTTCCCTCTGCAGTATTTTGTAATGCATTGTCAGTGCTTTGCGCAAACCCAACACCTGCCGTATCACGACCTTGATAAGACAGAAATCCAAATTAAACAAAAAGCATTTGAAAATGAGCGTAATGCTGCAGAAAACAGCGCTGCGAGTCTTTTAAAGTCATTCAAGGACTCATACTTGCAGAATTTTAGGTAAAATTTCTCATAAATACATTTTCCAAAGATACTAAATATATCAGGATTTTGGGGGAAAATGCTGCAACAAGACACTGAGAATGTTTCCAGCCATTAGCATGGAGTCTGGTGTCTTTTTTCAATGTTGTTTTGCATTTTCTAACAAGCTTATTATTTTAAGAACACCTTATTTTGTACCATAAAGGTCCCTGAAATTTCATATTGAGCTTAAAGTGAAGTGGACATTGTAAGTAACAACTTTAAGTGGGACAGTAATTGAATTTGATTCATAACAAACCAAAGTAAAGTCCTAAATGTTTATACTCCTCAGGGTTGCTCTTATATTAATGTGTAAGAGTTCTAATATTTTAAGGCTATTAAGCATTGTGTCCCCTAATTTTCAAAGTAAGAAAGGAATTCCATTTAGCAATTTAAATATATTAAGGTTTTGTGTGCAGATTATGGGGTAATTAAGATATTTTGAAGCTTCTGGCTGCTGCAAATGGCTTTTGGCATTTTGTTTGTCACCTAAAAATGTTTTTATCACTAATGGATGTTATTTTTTCATCACAAGTTTCATATTGGTTGAATGTCTGCAGCCATGACAGCTAATGGAATATGCATTTCACACCTTTGACAGTGCATTTAGAATTGTTTTTTAAAATGTATTTTTTTTTTCAAAATATATCAATAAAGTTACAGTATAAAGGTATTAATTATGCAAGATTTTACAACAAACCCTATTTCTAACTCTGTTTCTACTTGGTCTAAAGGCTTAAATAACCCTTTACAGTTCAGAATCTGTACTTGTAGCAGGTTTTGGGCACATATTTATACATATTATAAACCTTAAATATTTGATAAAAGATGACAATAAGATATTATTGAAAACTGGAACTTTGGATGATTTAAAGTGTGTCATCTTGTATTTCATTATGTCACCATTTTCAGCATCATATAGTTGGAGACACATATATATCTGATATTGTCATATAGTCACAGAAAAAAACAATCCCTTTACACTTTAAAGTAATTAAAAGAACCACCCTAGTTATTTTTTCCTCCATGTTCTAGATTCTTTGCAACAAACCATGTACATTATTACCAAAAGTTCCATTATCATTGCATGGTAATGCTGCAGTATATGCAGTAAAAAGACTGTGCTGCATTACTTGTAATCATAAGTAAGTTTGATAAAAACAAATACAGATTTGATTCAGTAAAAAGCCTAAAACATGAAAAATCCTTGGTATGGTCCTTTAAACAAAAGTTTAAAGGAAAAATCATGGCTCAAAAAGGGTGTTTGATACAAAACACAACAAAAGGATGTAGCAGTAAGAATGAATTATTTTGTACTTTTGATGCGGCAAAGAGTTGTAATGGCCGGGATGGCAGCCAAGAGGCTTTCTGTGTCTGGACTCTGGGAAGTGATTGAGAGGAACAAGGGTCCCGGGAGATGGAGCTCTAAGTAAGAGCGATTCTCTGTGCTTTCTCTAAGTGTGGACCACCATCCCACTGACCTTCCAAAAGCGTGTGGATGAAATTGGATGATTTCTTGCTCGAGCTGAAGAGGAATGACAGCTGGTTGTGCTTCCGAGCCTGAAGGGGAGCTGGTCTACTCGATCCAGTCTCAAACTCCTGCCAGACGCTCGTGAGCCGCGTCCTCTGCTGTGATCAGGAAACATCTCACAACATCATCACTTATTTATGGCCACATATGAAGATCCATATTTCAATCTTACTGGACATTTGAGATGTTTCAGTATGTGCATGCAAGACGGCAAGACATACCGAATGCTCTAATTTGCAAGCATGATTTAATAAAAATGCAATCATATTTCCCATGTGAACTCCAGACAGTTCTTCAATCACATATACTGACACTGATGCTGCACTTCTGGGCATTATGTTTATTTATGTGTTTATTTCTTTTTGGTAATTACATGCTGTATCTTTTCCAGTGGAGCTGCTGGAATGTGATCAGTTCTACTTATATACTTGCATGTATAGTGATTAATGTTCAAACAACAGAGTAGAAAGAATGATAAAGAATGATATTTTAGATTTTAAGAAAGAATTTAAGAGTTTTTAAATGTGTAATTCTCCTTTCCAAAGCTGCCAACTAAAGCCACTGTTTCATTGCAAATCAAGCATATTGGCCCCTTAAGAGCAACAACAGAAAATGAATAACAATGCAACCAAGGGTGTAGGTTTGGTTTCAACATTGGTAGGGACATTTTTTTTTTTTTTTTTTNTTTTTTTTTTTTTTTTTTCCGGATGAGCAACATGCACAGTTGTGTTGCACTTGCTCTGTCTTCTGCTTTTCTATGTCATACACATACAAAGAACTTGATTGTGTAAAATATTTGCCTTGTTTATGTATTTATTATTTATGCATTTATTATTTATGTAAACAAGGCTTGAATGGATCTTTTCTCATTCCTCCTATGGCAGGCCCTCTAATGGCTCAGACGCCAGCATCCACAATCTGTTTTTATCTGAGACTATATGTGATCAATGAACAAATTTTTTTGAAACAGTAGCCATTTAAAAAATTATATGAAAATTTTGTTTAACCACAAAAAAAAAAAAAAAAANAAAAAAAAAAAAAAAATCATTTGCTAGCACAGCAACAAGACAAAACAACGAAAACCTGGATACATGCCAATAACGCCTCCAACAGGCTGCTTGCTGGTAGCATTAAACCGTGACATTCAGATGACCAAAACACACTAAAATATGGAATAAATTTGTATTCTTACCGACAATGTGAAGATAATTTCCTAAAAAAGATTCCATAAGTTTTCCATCTCCATTATTCCATTTTAGACAAAAATCCCCTGCATCAGTATACTGAACATGTACTGAAAGCAGCCAAGCAGAACCCTTGTCATAGCTTTTTATAAGCTTTGGGTTGGTTGACAAGGATTTTATCCAATAGGAAAGGCTTAGCATTAAACTGACCAATCACATGCGTCGGCGGGTCATTTCACTGTGTCTATAACAGCTCACCTGAGCCCTGCATCTCCACCTGTGGTGTCGAACTGCTGCTACCAGGGTTTTCCTGATAAAATTAATTTAAATCTCAAAAATCAATTGAGTGATTTAGTTCCAGCAAAGACTATTTAAATACATACATGACTACAGTAAATATTTTGAACAATAAAGCTCTTTGTATATGTGTATGAGATAGAAAAACATAGAGACAACAAATAAACACACACAACTGAGCATATTGTGTCCCGACCAACGTTAAAACCAAATGCTTTCTGAATTCTGTGATGTTTAATTGTTTAAACTATAATTATTTACCGCTGCTGTAAATCGCTCTCACAGATGCATCTTGGGCAGCAGACAGACGTGCAGCCTGACTGCGGGTTGCCAGATCAGTAGGTATTACAGAATGCACTATCTCACCCAGTCAGAACAGTTGATTTTTACAGAAAACACACCAACCTGGCAGCTCTGCATAGATATGATTGGCTGGACTTTAAGCGACAAGATCGTTACAAATAGTAAGGACAATTCAGTAGCGGCTCAATATTGGTAGAAACACATCCCTATCTAAATCTACACCCATGAATGCAACCTTATCACGACTTTACCTTTGCATGTTCAACAATATTTCATGTAACTAGCAATAATTAGCAACACATTGGCTACCAAATAAAATTAAATTCCTTCAAAGTACACCAACAGGGACTTAATAAAACTTGCACCACTTTAAAGTAATCTTAATTATCACAAAAGTTAGTGCTTTATGTATCCAACTACAGACTAAATTTCTTTCACAGTAAGACTTTTCCATTGTGAGAAGAAGTACCAAAATAAAAGCCAAACAAAACAATTGTAAAGGGACGAGATAGCAGTATGTCTCTCACAAGCAGTCTGAGTCAGGCTGTGGTGGTTTTTCTTCCTTGACTGGATTAAATCAAAATTGTTTTAAATCATTTAGGTCCAGGTCCCATTTAATTGTATTTTGGTCTGGATCCAAACCCGATTCTGCTATTTGAATATAAGGAATCTGATGTGTGATGACATGAATGGGAGACGGACTTGTGCACATGTAGGTTGTTTCTGTGAAGTTTCGCATCCAAGCCAGTTTTAAATTGACAGCGCTGTAACTTTCAAAATAGAAAATGTACCCTAATCCCTAGGACATAATTCTGAAAACTTTCACAGTCACATTTTCCATCATTTGAAATTCATTTTTATGAAGTTGTACATCAAATATCAGAGACACATAAAAAAACCTAATAATAATAATAAATAGTAACATTCATAAACCTGCACACAAACATAAACATGTCCTCAAAGCTTCAGCAGTGACTCTGATTTTCCAGAGTCTGATCTGAGTCTGGGTTGCTGTGGTTTCTTCAGACCTCAGGGAGCTTAAGCCACCTATGGGGATAAAACCCACTGCGAGCAAAATGTTTCATCACTTTCATGTACCTCCCAGGTCAGTTTTCCACATATATAACTGTAATTCTTAAGCTGTGTGTGCTAATATTGTACAAATGAGTCCTTGAGCTCTGTGTTTCTTCAAAGAAATGTGAATGAAAAGAACAATGGATCCCTCCCTTTTCCTCTGTCATCTTTGTTCTTAATTTGCTCAGCATTGTGGGTGTAAAGCAGCACACAGTGGCGTTCTATTCACAGACAAAATAAAGAAACAAGGCTGAAATCATTAATGAATTAAAAACCCAGAGGGAGGCCTTTAAAATCTACATAATATCAAACCCATAGCTTTTTCTTTTTTTTCAGTAACAAGGCTTATTCACTTCTGTGATGTGTTTCTCGCATGCCTAATTACTGAGATATGAATTATTGCTCGTCCTCTGCAATTTAGTAAATAAATCTCATGGGAGCTCATTTGAAGCAGGAAATAGGCCGTATTTCTACATGGAAAAACCACGAAGTTCCAGGGGGAAAATATGTAATCAAATCAGTCATGTAATGGTAGAAATCAAAGCACCTCACAACCATGTTTATCCAGACGATGATATCTTACAATCTTTGGTAACCTGGCAACAACTCTGCTGCATGTTTTTAAAATACATGTAGCACTGAAAGTTAAAAGGAAAGATTAAGATCAATAAAATAGCAGAATTCTTTGCAGGGATCAGTGTCGAAGAGAAGGAAGAGTTATGATTATACACACAAGAGAAACAACCATGCAGGGCAGACGTGGGAAGAAATGAATTGCATTTAACTCCATTACTGTAATTAAATGCTATTTTAAGACTTTGCATTTTTCCTCCACTTCAGATGGAAAAATTGTACTTTTTGCTCCATTACTTTTATCTAAAACTGTAACTAATAACTTATTACTCATGACTCGTGTATCTTTTTCCTTTTCAGTAATGCAGTGTATTTCAGACATTGTCTCAAGATATTTACAAAAGGAAACAGGTTATTAGAGTATTAAAGGTGAAAAATCTTTTACCTCCAATTTTGCAGGTTTTTAAAATGATTTCTTTCCAAATTTTTCATTATTTCATTCCAAAATTTCCAAAGTGGGAAATACAAAGATTTTTTTTTTATATACTGATGGGCAAAAAGCCTCATTTCTTCACTTTGCAGTATTTTCTTTATTTCAGTCCAAAACTTTAATTGTGTCCTTCCAAAATCTCAAATGGAAATATAAAGGGTTTCATACGTTAATTTAAAATTTTATACCTCCAATTTTATTATATTTTAAAAATTATTTACTTCCATTATTTTAATTACTTAATTCCAAAATCTCCTTGAACTTGGAGCTTCAATTTTGAGGATTTTCATTATTTATTCCAAAATCTCAAAATCTTTTCATGCTTATTATTTTTTATTTATTTATTTATTTATTTATTTATTTATTTATTTATTNCAAAATCTTTTCATGCTTATTATTTTTTATTTATTTATTTATTTATTTATTTATTTATTTATTTATTATTATTATTATTACTGATGATTTGTGAACACATTCCAGGAACAAATTAACATGTTAGTAATTCAACACTCTGACAGGCATTCCTTCTTAATAGGTACTTTTAACTTTAAAGTACATTTTACTCCTCATTTTTAGTAACTCTTATTCAAGAAGAATTTTCTATTTCTAAATACAAAGGAGAATTTTCAGTAATGATGTTACTTATTTTTTTACAAAGTAAATGATTTGAGTTCCATCCTGAGGAGAAAGCATCAGAGAGAGAGAGAGAGAGAGAGAGATTTAGACAGAATCAGAACAGATGAAAGTGAGTCCAAACAGCAGAAAGCTCCAGGTTTGTTGGTTATTCTGGGTTCTTCTTTGCTGGCAGTGAGTGACCAGCCCTACAGGTACTTCCTTCCCTGGACTCAGAGCTCCAGACTGACTGCAGTAATTTACATTGACAAAGCTGTCAGAGGAGAGGTGGCCTCCTGCATGGTGATGGATGTTGACCTGGGAGGAAGAAGAGAAAAGGAGGAGAGGAGAGGAAATCAATGACATGTCATAGATAGACATCTTATTTCTTTGGTGCGCCAAAATCTGTATTATTAAAATAATATTGAGCATGGACAGTGAGTGATACAAAAAGGGGAATTTAAATCTCTCTCCAAGGGATCAAAAGTGCTTAATTTGAGTTCAGAACGTCTATCTCTGTGTATCTATGAAGGCTATCAGTGAATCTCCCTGACTCTTACACCCTTACAGCAAAACGCAACATGAGACACACCAGGTCATATCAATATTTTATGCCTCAGTCTGTCTTCCATATGGAGCTTAGTGGAATAACAAAATAAAGTGAGGAAAGAGAACAGAGGGAGAGGAAGGAAGCAGATAACGTGTTACCCGCCCTGCTCTCCCATCCAGCTTCCTGTAGAGAAGTGCTGACGCTGCACTTCCCAGGGCAGGTGCTTTGCTGGTGTCAGGGGCCCCCGGTGAGCAGCTCCCAGCTCCTGTCACCTCTACTAACACCGGCCCTCATCAGCGGGGCCCGGCACCGGAGCAGCAGCCTCCCACTCCTCCTGTCACCCGTCCTCGCACAGGCCAAGGTGACTTTCTTCTCCCTGATGGAAAAATGACAGTCACTGCAGCTATCATGTCCAAAAAAAAAAAAAAAAAAAAAAAAAGTCAGAACAACTAGGAGGCTAGCTTCTCTCCCTCTGTTTCTTTCTTTCACTTTTCCTCCCTCGCGCTTTCGATCTCTACTTCTTAATCACCCCTTCAACACATATCCGGATTTGTTAAATTTAGCAGCATTATTTAACAAGACATGTAAATTAGGAATGGCGGTATTTAAAGTGATTGATTAATTACGCACCTAAATGATGCACTTTCAAATCTAAAAGTTACAGAATCCTTATTAAATGTGCCAACTAATGTGCCTATTTCCTTATTCTGTCTTTAACTCAAAATAAACTTATAAATGTTGAAATGTATTTCCAAAATATTTTTAAAAGGCTTTTAAATTTTACATGTTGTTATTCAGTTTACTTATGTGTCATCCGATTAACTCCATCCATCTCTGATTTATCATTTATAGTTTCTGTTTGGCAATCATGTTAATTTAAAGACGTGCAGCCGGTGTGCCACATTACAAATTAAAGAAGGTCAAACCCACAGAGCAGTAAGAACATCTCTGATTGGTCAGTCATCATTTTTAGTGTTAATAGGAGGACCCTGTGTCAGTTTTTTCTAGTTTCTTTTCAATGGTTTAATATAGAAAATAAAACCTACACTGATCCACTTTTACTCTCCTTTGCTGCAGCACCACCATGCACACTAAGTGAAAATCGGTCAATTTAGGTATTGTCACTTTAAGGCCTCCTCCTGAAAAGCCTGCTCTGTTCTAATTGGCCAACTGTGTAAGCTCTGAGCTGGAAAACCCACAAAGTGTGAAATAAGGATGTGAGCAAACACTTGCTTGTTATCTTCACATTTTGTGATTGTGTCTAATTAGGCATGTTACATGGTGATGTAAACGTTACAGAAGTAAAGGACTAATCAAAAATGAAGCTTTCAGGGAAGTTCAGCACCCATGGATGCAATTCTATAGGCGTGAATCTCGTGTTTTGCAACTTTGACAATGTTCAACATATTCCCCACTGTCTTGCACTATAAAAATGAGGGAAAATAACAAAAAACAGAATATGCACCCTTTAAGTTTTTCCCTCTTCTCTCTCTCTTTCATTTATTTTTATTAAACCTCATTTAAATTTCCTGTTGTCCCAGTTAGAACTTCCCTGAGTTGCTGGGTTGTCCGCATTAGTCGAGCTGATGGAGTCCAATATGGATCCCACTCAGCAAATCTAAGCTGAGGGACACTGGGATTTATATGCTGGCAATTACCAGCCCGTCAGATACATTAATTTTTCTCAGTATTTATAATAAACCTTCCTCTGCATATTTGCATTTAAAAACTCAAGAATGTGCCGGGGCGATTTCCTCAAGCATTGAGGTCTGAATTATCTCACTTGACATGTTAGTTCTGAATTAAGCCTGATATACTGGCTTGGGAATGTGCGGAGTAAATTGTGAGATTTCCATGTTTGGGGTGATAGTGTTGAAAATGTTTCATTTGAATTACAGATGGCTGTGGAAGCACTGTGCATGACTGAAGTGAAAGTAATTGGTGAAATGTAGATGACACACAATGCTGCACACATTAGTGCTGCAATGTGTCCTGAAACTGAAGCTGCTTATTTCATTTTTTTTGATTGCTTTTATTCTTGTTGTTTTCATCGCACACCAATTTGTCGGGTCCTCTCCTGTTATAGATTGCATCCTGAGCTTTTTGAGCAGCTTGCATGAAAAATGTCTGCTGTCAACACAGTGTGTCTCCGGGACAATGATAGCCAAAATATCCTGTTGTTTTTTTCTTTTTTTTTTTTTTTTTTANTTTTTTTTTTTTTTTTTTAACGATAGCAAGGATGCAAAACTGATGAAATGGAACAGTTGTGTTGAGTGTGCACAGACACACAGAGAGAGAGAGGGAGGGACAGAGAGACAGAAAGAGAGAGAGAGATGTTTTCCAGCAGAGGGATGCTGTGCTTGGGCCTCATGCTGAGATAAAAGGGGAAAAACGAGATATCAAACTATGCTGTCCACCTGCTGTCTCCTCTTGCATTCATCATTCGACAACCTGTCATATCGGCTTTGCTTTGGTCAATTATCAGCACCATTCATTTTCCAAATAAGACAAATTTCTGTGGCCATCTGGTGCAATGTAGTCAGAATTAGGGGGTCACCAAAGCGTTACTAATATATGTTAGAACACAGCAGTTGTTCTCAAACTTTTTGAACCAAGTACCACCTCCAAAATCCAAACATCTAAATACCACCTCAGCAACAAGCACCTTGCACACATGTTCATCAGCATGAAGCAAAACTATCTGCTTGACTAACCCTTTCACATTTGCAGCCAAGTGCAGACAATAGCTGCTGTGATTGTGTTCAGTCCAAACTGATAGGTGGCAGCAAAGCACCCAAAAGCTTATCAATAGTCAACACGTAGAAAATGAAGTAGAAGAATAAGGCAGGATGTGACTCCAAAAGCATGCTGTGAAAGACCCTCTGAATCAGTCCAAATTCCAGACATTTCTTCAAAATGTAGTTTCTGCTGGAAATCCCTCATGTCGCCAACATGCTAAGGGTATTATCATGAGCAAGTCTCAGGACAAATGTCTTCTGGAACACTTGCTCATTCATCCGTAAATATTCCGGCCTCCTGATCTCACGAGTCTATCTGCGAAGGTTGCTAGGCTCTGAGGACAATTGCTGCAACAATTCGTCTTGCATTCTGCTTCAAACACACGCACACATTCTCATATCACTTTGCCGGATAATAGCTGGAACTTTTCCTGACTAGAATGCAAGTGTGAAAGTTGCTTTAGAAAAAAAATTGAAAGAATTGAAACTGAGCTTGAAAAGTTACTCCCACCCACGTAGAACGGAAGGACATAGTGTACATGAGATGTTGAACTATTTTGGACAAGAACAACAACAACAAAATTTAATTCTTAACTAAAGGAGAACAAACCTTTTCTTAATGAAATGCATTTTATTTGCCAAAAAAAAAAAAAAAAANAAAAAAAAAAAAAAAAAATGCCACAACAGAATTTTCATAGATTCCAATTATTATCTGCAGAAATTTCCAGAAGCGTCTGGAGTACAAGTGCCTTTATCTTCAAGTACCACTTGAATCAAGTATCTACAATCTTCAAGTGCCACTCGTGGTACATGTAAACACTTTGACAACCACTGCAGTACAGAATGCATTCAGAAAAGTTGATGGTTATATCATTTATATATCATGAATATCATTTAGCCCCAGACTGTGAGACTTTTCTGGAAAATGTTATGCTGTGGCTCATGTGCCAGTCCAAACAATTCTGTCCAGTTATGTCAGAGTGGATGGAGAAGCCATTTGGGCAACTCCTCCATCCTGTCTCACTCACACAAATACTCATATGATGTAGTGCTGTGTGAGAGATCTCAGTAACAACTTCATGTCAACTCGTTTGGCTCTGGTGTGGTTTGGTGCTAGACTTTCATGCATCTCAGCACCGCTAGCCTGTACTGCCAGTTGTCCATGTTTTCACCTCATTTTTAAGATCTTTCACACCACGGCTGATGATGGCTGATGACACCATCATTCAGCCATGCGAGGGAAAGTAAGCATCTGGTGAGCTCTGCAGCCCGATTCGTACAGTACGTGATGAAGATGTTCATTTTACGGGCAACGTTTCTGATGGGTAGACTGCGAGATGTTATTGGGCAGATATCATTTTCTCTATTTCTAAGCTTTTCTTTTAGTCAAACCTCTATCATTTTTCCTCTTGGGGCAATAATAAAACTGTGCTGAAAGACGCTTCTCTGTATCATTTTATATCTGCGTGCTGAACGTGCAGCATTTTCAATCTCGGAGGTGTGCACATTTGAGCGACCAGCTGTGAGAGAGACATTGTAACCTTCCTATGTTTTTTTTTTTTTAATATATATATATATATATATATAATGACAACTTTCATCCACAAAATATCCTTTGACCATGTTTTACTTGCATTAAAATCTTCACAAAAGAACATGATTAGTTTTTGATAATAAACAGCGCATTAGTCTATTTTCGCTAATGATGTGAGGCTTGTTCAGGGTTGTTATTCCTATGAATTGAAGATTGTAAACTAATCCATTCAAGTGCTAATTAGCTCCAAACACAGTTCTTTCCAGAGTTTTCTTCACTTCGCTAAAGATCCTTTAATCTCTATTTATTTGCAGGCTTAAAAAAGCCCTTTAATGGAGCCTCTGCATTCACTGAGAAAGAGTTATTTGGAAACTCTAAACTTTAAAATAAAATATACCACATATCTTATGGTTCAGGAATATATGGCGTCTCTTTGATATCTCATTTTTCTGCAGTAGAAGTGAAATATACAGTCTGAATATTTTATGCTACTCAAAAATCGAATATGTTTTGAGCATGAGATCTTTGAAGATTAAACAGTAATTCATCTGTATTGAATTGTTCATCTTCCTTGTAACTTGATGGCTATTCTTATAAGTTGCTCTTTATTATATGCTTTATTATTTATTACATTCATTATTCCTGAGGAGTGATAAGTGCATGGCTTCCTTTTCCTTTTTTTGTGCATCGTCTGCGGGTGAATTCCAGGAGCTAGAGCTCAAGCATCCCTTTGTTCACCGTTCATTTGGAAGGCAGACTTTCCCAGCTTGTCCCTCTAAGCAGCGATAATGTGTAGGCAGCTCGTGGCAAGCATCCTCTGAAAAGATGTTCTCCGCTTAGCAGATTCATGAATACTGAGCGGCATTGTAAAGATCAAACAGAGAGAATGGGTGGCGTTGAGAGGAGAGAGGTTGATACTGACACGTGCCTCGTTATTACTCTGCAGTGATGTCGAGGTAAATGTTTATTGAAATGAAAATTAGCCATTAGATATGCAGCTAGACATTGTGTAATTAGTGTGTTGTCATTACGTTTCATTGTGAAAGCAAATATCTTTATTTAATCTGTCATCACTGTATATGTGCTACTGTTATAAGACTCCTAACCGCTCTGTTGTCTGTTTTTACAACATCTAATTAATTAACTTTTTTGGTTAGATATGGAATATAATTACACCTGCTCATATACTACATTTAAGTGCAACTTTGAGGTACTTTTACCTCAACATTTCCATTTTTCTACTACTTTCTACTTCTACTCTGTTGCATTTCAGAGGCAAATATTGCACCTTTTAATCCAAATATATATATATATATATATATATATATATATGTATATTTTTCTGATGACTATTTACGAGTTACTTTTACTACATTTACAATGCCAAGTACAAGTGACCCAATTCTAGTTTTTTGCTCACGTGGCATGTTAAATCTGGCTCTGTGTTTTATAAATTACCCCTTCTATCTTCATATTTAGATTAAATACATCATATCTCCAACTTTTTATTTTATTTATTTCTATATTTATTGTTTATTAATGCACCATTAATTGTACCAGATACACAGTGAAATAATACTTTAAGAAATTGACTGACACCATTCTTTGCATTGGGTACTTTTACTTTGGATACTTAAGTAGAATTTTGAATGTTTGTAATT
Source organism: Lucifuga dentata (assembly GCA_014773175.1). Taxonomy (NCBI): domain Eukaryota; kingdom Metazoa; phylum Chordata; class Actinopteri; order Ophidiiformes; family Bythitidae; genus Lucifuga; species Lucifuga dentata. The sequence goes on from VXCM01000432.1 coordinate 145,905, forward strand.
GAGTATTTTTCTGCCGTCTCCACTGATCCCTGATTTCTGCCATCTTGGTTTAAAATAATCTCCAGATCAAAGCTTATCCCATATATTCTAGTACTTCTGCTGTATTCAGCAGTCAAATCCTCCTTTAGAGGGAGCACTGTGGCTATCATATTTTCCCTTTACATAAATGGGCTGTTTGTAGCAAACATCAAGCTGTGACATAAAAGAAATGGCGCTTGTCTGGTGTACTGTCTGGTCCTCCATATAGCCATCCTCTCTTCTCGTCCTTCATCTCTGTTTGGAATCCTTAGCTCTGTTTTGGGTAAATGAGGTTCACGACCCCGGCTTTCTGCATGGCCAGACTCTCACTTTGTTTCCTCATAGTCGAAGGAGAGAGTCTGGCACTCTAGAAATCTCTCTCTCTCTCTCTCTCTCTCTCTCTCTCTCTCAGCAGACGGTTTAGTAATTACACACTGGAAACCAATCAGCCTGAACACTGCTTCTTAATTAGCTGAACAAAACAACAGTGCATGGATTGGAGGACCCCCAGAGGTCACACACTCCCCTCAGGTATGCCACGCTGGTGCACTTTAAAGAGGCTAGCTCGACTTTGGCTACTCGCTCGTGCTCCAAGTGATCACAGATGGATCTCAGCAGGTAAAAGAGGCTATGTAGAAGATAAAGGAGCTGACTCCCATCAGAGGTGAAAGAGATACACTTTAATTGTACATCTCTGATAGAAATAGATTCCATCCCGTCCTTGTGGATACAAACAGAATAAGAGATGTTACCTAATCCATTCTAATCAACATTACAGCAGCAACACACAAGGTATTCATTAGCAAACAAGAGAAGGAGCTGCTCCATGACAAACAACTTGGCCATAATTAGCATGTCAAGGATCCTGCAGTGGCCAAAGCCTCTGATCGGGGTCAGGACAAACAAACCTTCACCGCCATGTTTAAAACCTTCACTAGAAATGCTTAAAACATAAATGGAACTAGAAGTGCACATTTGATATGCAGATATACAAGGATATTCANCCATAATTAGCATGTCAAGGATCCTGCAGTGGCCAAAGCCTCTGATCGGGGTCAGGACAAACAAACTTTCACCACCATGTTTAAAACCTTCACTAGCTACAAATCCACATTTAATATTATCCAGAAATGCTTAAAACATAAATGGAACTAGAAGTGCACATTTGATATGCAGATATACAAGGATATTCANAGAAATGCTTAAAACATAAATGGAACTAGAAGTGCACATTTGATATGCAGATATACAAGGATATTCATAATGTCTCATAATGGACTACATATATGCTTGCAGTGTTTCATCCTGTAATATTACCCAGTCTAAATTACTACCATGAGAAGGCTGGTTCCAATTTCCTGTATGAAAAGATCTTAGATGTCTAGAGTCTCTTTATTTAGCTTCACGAAGTCACAGTAAATACATTTTAGATAAAGAAAGCCAGAAGTATGTAGATAAGTGCGGGAGCCTGTAAGAGAGAGCGGGTATAGCTGTAGCCATCTGACATGGTGCCAGTGAGAATTCTCTTCTATTAACAATTAGGTAGAGCAGCCTGGTAATAGTTTTTTTCATGTCTATTAATGTCTCTCTCCAGAGCCAGCAGTTACATGCTGTGTCATTAAAGGTCAGAGTAAATTGGATCCTCAAATGAAGCTGGTGTGGAAAAAGCAGGACTTCTTAATAACCCACATAAAGATGCCAATAAATGCTCTGATTATTATTAATGATTTTTTTTTTCTCCCTGTATTGATTGCTCTGTCTTGTTGTGTCGGTCTTGGTTGATCTCCAGCAGATTTTAAAGTAAAGCAGCTATAGAGGCAATTTTCCCATATTTCTTCATTAATGGGAATAGTATAGAATTTCTGTTTTCTGTTTTGCTTGTGTCTGTCTGTTTGTTTGTTTGTTTGTTAGTGTCCTCCGCCAAGGAGGTTATGTGATCACTGGTATTTGTTTGTTTGTTAGCAGGATATCTCAAAAAGGTATGGACAGATTGGAATGAAATCTGGGGGAAAGATAATGTCGAGAAGAAGAAGTGATAACATTTTAGAGGTGATCCAGGTTATATTCTGGATCCAGAAGAAATTTTAACCTATAAAATCAATGCTAATGGTCTGATTTTACTGAAATTTAGCAGTTTAGCATTAAAAAAGAAAAGATCTGCTTATTTTGGTGGTGATCAAGATCATATTCTGGCCTTGGCAGAGGTATGCTAAGGCCAGAATGCCTTATTGTTTGTTTGTTGGCAGGATTACTCAAAAAGTTCTGAACTAAACTCGATGAAATTTGGGGGAAGAGTGGGGCCTTGCTCAGAGAAGAACCAATTACATTTTGTGCCAATCTAGATCCAGGGATGTCATAAAATGATTCCTCAACAGTATTATATTTTCATCAAATTTCTTCAACAGTAATTCACCAATCTAAATGAAAGCAATCATACATATTTATACCATGTTATGCTGCATTCAACATAAAGTTGGAACTTGGAATGGCCAACTTCCGACTGGTTAAAGTCAAAGAAAACGTCCCCAACTTGGAATTTCAACTCAGAAAGTCGGGCATGGTTCCTAACCTTTAATTTAGTATTGATGTCATTTCAATATGGCTGCTCACACTATAAACAGTAATTTCTCTATTTATAAATGAACATTTAGAATAATTTTCAGCATGCAGATACAGTAACAGGTTAAACATATAACACTGGTGATGCAGTAGCTGTTTTGAATAGGTAAATAACTCATAAATGTTGAAACATAGCTTCTTTTGGTCCAACAGAGCAAACAAAAGTCTCAATGGAGGCGTCCATGTTGTCTCCTACTTTGTTTATCTCAAACACACGGTGACATAATTCTGAGTTACAGCCTCCCAATTCTGGTACGACAAACACAGCCTGACAAATACAGACTATCAGTAGGTGCAGTTAAGTCTGGATCTGGATCCTTTATTTATCTACTGTGTTACGGAAACAAAGAAATTAGTCCTATTATTATTATTATTATTATTATTATTATTATTATGTGCTGTAATGAGTGCCATTCTAGTCTTAGCCTGTAGAGATTCTTTTTCTTTTTTGCTCTGCCGTATGAAAGAATGAAGCAGTGAAAATTGACTTAACTATGACACAATTTTCAGGTGGGCGCTTAGTTATATTTAAAACCAGTATATACACTGAAAACAGAGAAAGAGAGAGTNGAGGGGAAGGCAGCACAAGGTTGCTCTCTGAATGAATTAGGATGTTCTTAATTCCTCAAGGACTGTAAATAGTTTATTTTCCACTTAATATAAATCAAATGCACATTGAGAAGATCTGATCCGATCCAATTGTGGATTAATATTAATGACATGAAATATGAATGTGGTTTTCCTAAGCTAGAAATACATTATTAGGGGATACACAAACGCGTAGCAGATTATTGAGATTATTATTGGAGATTATTGTCTCCACCCAGACAAGCAAAACATGTAACGCTCTCATCATTTAAGTGCTGCTGCAGACTGTAAAATTACAGTCAGTCATCACAAGAAGCACTGCAGTAATTACTGGAAGGGTATGCACTTATAGCATAAAAATATCTCCCTGCTTTCTTTTCTGGGTGGTTGTCATTACTGTACTGGGTCTGGAGAGTCCAATAGCTGGTAACGCTCACAGCATCTTTGAGGACAAGACAGGAGAACCTTCCCTCCTTCCCCGTCATTTTTCTGCCATATCGACTGCCAACCTGATATTTCACTTTCTGTTATGTGACATTTGGCTGACTGAACAGAGGTGTCAGGGACAGCCATCACCAAGAGACGAGGCAGAGGAAGGGAGGGGGAAGGAGAGATAGGAGAAAAACAAGGGGGGTNGAGAGAGAGAGAGAGAGAGAGAGAGAGAGAGAGAGAGAGAGAGAGAGAGCAAGAAAGAGACTGAAACAGACAATGAAGGAAGGAAAGAGAAAAAGAACTGTCATATCCACCCTTATCACAGCGGTCTGCGGTTTCCAAATGTCTCTTTTCAAGCGGCAGCGGAGGGTGCATATTAACTTTAATGGTGTGTCTTTGTACACGCTGCTGCTAGGCCATTCACGTCCTGCTCACTCTGCAGGCAAACTCCACCACGTCACCACCAACCCAACCCCAAGTCTCACAGCACTACAAATAGTCATCTGCTTATTTTGAACGGAAATGTTTCTGTTTCGAAGAGTGTGTTGTGAATTTTTTCGCTGTGATTCTGAATGAGAAGTGAGAGGAATATTGAACAAAAGATTGCTGAATTGTTTATACAGTGCCACAGATTAGGCAGAGCTCAATTTATTCATTTATTAAAGAGAAAGATTGCAAAATTCCCTTGACTGGCATCATGCACGATCCCTGTAAATGCAGACACTTCTGTTGGATAAACTGTCCAGCTGCAGTATCTGAAGCCTGTATTAAGTAGCACTTTTGAAAGCTGTTATGCATTGATAACCTTGAAATCCAGCTTTGCTGAGTGCTCAGTCTTTGGATGCAATGCTGTAGAAATGTGAGGCAGATAAAACCTTCCATCAGATAAATAAGATGAGCCACCGTTTTGACACTTACCCAGGTGAAATTTTAATGAAATCCCTACATAAGATATGTGTTAGCATCTGTGCTGTTCCAGGAGGACACACTGAGTCATGAGTGCTCATGTAATATATGTAATATATACATGGGATGTGTGAGTACACTTCACATGTATCCAAGGACTAATATGGTTAGTAATAGCACATCATGATTAAGCCCACAAGGGGAAATTTATTGGTCGCGGAAACATCACAAGTAATGTAAAACAATGAAAACTAGAAGGGAACTCATTAGGGCTTACACCTTCTCCAAGGCCCAATAAGCCAAAACAAATTTTGTCTTGATCTGCCCAACAAGAAGGAAACTACTATAATATATAATAAACATTTTTCTGGATCGATCTCTACAACTCTGTCAAAACTGTTTGCATGCAACTGCTTCTGCATCATCTCAGCTACATATTTGTGGTTTTTCATGTTTCTGCCCTATTTGTTGTTGTACAGCAATTTCATTAATATGCCTCCCTGTCCAAGCTTATATTTTAGTTCATCAGACTTGGATCTGTATTTGGATCTGGATCAAGTTGCATGTATTGATGATCTATCATGGAATAAATATTACTGATTTGAGAATAGTTTTATTTTAGAAGAAATTGACAAAAATATCTTNTATCATGGAATAAATATTACTGATTTGAGAATAGTTTTATTTTAGAAGAAATTGACAAAAATATCTAAAAACTTCCCTGGGTCATAAACTTCTTTGTAGAGAGAATAACCAGCCACAGGTGGCGCTAGAGTGGGGTGGGGCAAGTTACCATGGACTTTGTAAGCACAAAAACATTCAGAACCATTTGTTGCTGAGGCTGAAAATGGAAGGGAGAGCTGCTCTCTGCTAATTTACTGGAGCAACAGTTAGCTACTGCTCACTGTAGTGCTACAATATGTTGACTGCTGTTAGCCTTAGCACACTTAGCAAAATTAGCACAGCAGTCATTGACATCTGCAGCAAAGCCCACAGCTAGTAGCAGCTCATGTTGTCCGCCTGATTGTACTGATCTAAGCCGGTGGAAGGACCATGGCATCCTGTTCTCAGAACTAATCCTGGAAGGAAAAGCTGTGTCTATCTGTCATGATGTGGTAATGTTTTCCTGTCTTTTGATATTAAGGGTGTGGACTGGTCCTTTATTTATTTTGACTATGTGAGATGAGCTGAATCCAGCTGAATGACATTTGTAGTTGCAAATCTAACACTAGCAGTATGTTATATTATTATGCACATTATGCAGTGAGTGTAGCCGATGTACTTCAAAGCTGTAGTCTGTGCATGTGTGACCTGCATGGATGTCTAAATTTCATTAGCATCCCCTCAGAGTTCTGTCCCCCCTTCCCCGCCCACACACCACCGCCACATACACACAAATTCTGGCACCGCCACGGCAAACAGCACATAGCAGACACAGTATTTCATTTCATTACACAGGGAACAGATGACAGTTTAAACCTTGCCATGGAAAAATAAACACAGTTTTGAGAAAAGATCGGTGTTCAATCAGTACATTGTGATATTCTGAAATTGAAACACAGGCTCTCTTATTGTCCAGAGCATTCCATGAATCAAGATTAAGCTCAACAGGCTGCCTTTGTAATCTTTACAAGTTAGCTGTCATACTCTTTTGATTGATTTCGTTTCATTTAAGAGTGCATGACAAAGAGGATCCAGTCACAAACATGAAAACGGGTTTTTCTTAAGGAGATAGAACATAGATTGTGCTTTCTTATAGATTTCTTATGAGTTCTGCCTCTACCTTGAGCTTATTGTATTGTTTTTTCAGAGTAGCTGAAGCCAGGATTTGTTTCTGCTGTGGACTTTCATTGAGTTTTTTTCAATAAATTCATTGTCGACGTTTGAAGCAGCAGGGTTATGTGGTATAGAGTGCATGGGAAGAAGTAGAGTATTTTTTTATATAAGTACACACTTCTATAGAGCTGAGTCTTGCTTGAGCATTTTAAGCATCCATATGTCAAATTTGAATACTTCTTACTTTAACAAAAAACAGGTCTCACCTTATGTAACCACTTCATTAAAATGTCTGACTTTCCAAAATCAAATCAAATTTGGAGTAGGTACGATCATAAAAACAAAAAAAAAAAAAAAAAAANAAAAAAAAAAAAAAAAAAAGGAGAAGAGAAGGAAGACTTCTCAAATCAAAGAGGTACAAGGATGGAACCCCCTCCCAGCATAACAATAATGTACTTCTGCTTTTGACAGTTGAAAACATTTAACATCAAAATTTAAGACTTCACAATGGAGTGCCAGAATCCTCATTAAAAAGTCAGTGAACAACTAAACCTGCCCATGCTGTTTTCCCTCTGGCAGCTCCATCCCGCTTCATGTCATAATTATAAAACTTGAATGCATGTAGCCAGAGAGCTCAAACAAATCCTGATTACAAATAAGACTGGTGCTGTAGCATTCTGCTCTCCAGCGTTTCCTGGAAGTTCTTACCATTGTGAAACATTGGGCATTGACGTCATCACATTAGCTAAAAGTTTGCAATGTTGCTGCTAATAAGTAATTTTTGATAAAACATGATTAAAATCAACCTCAAAGCCAGAGGCGTGTTATGTAGTAGCTATTTTCAGCATAATTTGAATTATTTTATGACCTTTAAACTACACTGAGGCTGCCAGTTTTTCATCTTTCGCTCCTGATCCTCAGCTGATCACATTCCTACCCCACCACTTGTCATTCATCTGGATAAACTGCCTAACCTGAATCTGCAAAAGTGGGGATTTATATTTTTCCCAGAGTCCAATCTCCCAGGCTCAACTCAGGACTCATCCGTGGTGCTCCCTTTGAATAAAAATCTTTGCCTTCCTTTACCAGGAGTGGTAAACCAATGAGTAGCCATCACAGATGACGGTGAATCCAGTGCAGAAATGCCTCAAGATGCAGTTCTTTATAAAATAACTTTTTTTTTTTTGGTGAAAGTGGTAACTTATGTACACCACTTATTAACTCTGATAACTTATTTTTCCAAAATAAGTTATCAGAGTTAGTTGGACCAATTTTAATGCATGTCTCTGTAGGTAGTTTCCATTTGTTTGCTAAGTATCACTTAATTCATAAGATTCATGAGAAAGTCTTGAAGTTAGTCCATTTGTTTCTTTTTCTCTTTGTTCACTAGAGGGCAGAAAGACATCAAAATCATAGCAACAGAGCCTTGATGTTGCTAATCATTTGCAAACAACAACTTGCACATCTAGGCAGAAACAAGGCAACATGAGTATCCCATTGGAATTTCTCTAGGCATCACTCTCCCTTTGGCTTAATCTTAGTTTCCACCTACTTCTGAGAAAAATATCTGGTTTTTAGCTGAGATGCTTGACTTTCTTCACAAGCCATTCTCTACTGTTTCATGCTGGGCAGGTATCTGTTGCATATTGAGTATAACCTGAGTACTTGCCAAAAAATGGCTGCCTGTGGGGATGAGAACCACTGGGAGTGAACCATATGCACCGAATGGACAACCAGAGCAATTGGCAGAGCTGTGAAGAGTTGGGTGTTAATTCTCAGTGTGCTCAACCATTTACAACCATTTCGCATTATCCAGTCACTGTTAATATTAAAAACAGTTGAGCTTTATTTTGTGAAATTTGTGGAAAGATGTTAGAAAAGGCCAATTCAGAATAGAATAGAATAGCTTTATTGTCATTATACATAACATATAATGAAATTAAAATCAAAATCCTTTGATTGCAGCTGAATAGGTCTGTGAAGAGTATTTTGGTGATTACATTTTTTGCGTAATGACCTTCAGTGAATCAGATCTATTTTCTCTTAAACTTACCTACATATGAAAGGTACTGACATGATATCACTCATAACAAAAATAAACAGCAACACGTAGCAGTTTAAAGGTGCCACAGATGCTGAAGTAGCAGTTAGCATATGCAGAAAAACCAACAAGATAAACAAACAACGCTACAGTACTTACCCATATCTTTGAAAGGCCACATCTGCCAACAATTTAGCTACACGGTACTTTTACTTTTTTTTCCTTAAGACTTTACTTTGATTGTAGGATTCCTCTGCGTTATGGTCTATCACGATATCTATAGAAAATCTGAAAAAAAATAAAATAATAATGCTATGAGTCAAATTCATCTTTAACTTTGTTTATTGTGCGTTTTATCTCTTTTGGCAAATGAATTACACTCAAAATACGAGTGTAGGGAGGTGGAGAGAGTCTGTAACCATAACTGTACAAAAGCTACAGNTTACACTCAAAATACGAGTGTAGGGAGGTGGAGAGAGTCTGTAACCATAACTGTACAAAAGCTACAGAAAGAGCAATAACACTTAATGGATAGTGTAAAGGCAACCAGATGAACTGATAAACAAATCTAACAACCAGGAGAGAGAAAATACTGTCAAATCCAACGCCATGATAACTGAGCTTTAACAACACAACTAAGATCTTAATGTAACATTTCCCGTTTCAGGGCTAGCAAACTAACTGCAACTTATTCTCTCTACTGTGGTGAAATCTGCAGGATGATGGAGGTGAAGGTGGTAGTTGCTGTCGATCAGCCTTTCTGCAGACTGGGGAGTCTACCGACACCCTGTCTTTTTTACAGAATCCAAAAAACTCCCACACTGACCAGTTAACTTTTTCGGGTTAGGGTAGAGTGTCTCGCTCTCATCTGTCATCTCCTCCCACATGATTTTGCATGGCAGGAGGAGCCGCACACTGTAGCCAGCTAGCTAGCTAGCTAGTTACTGCATCATGTATGTGTGTGTCTATGTGTGGCATACACACAGAGACACAAGGAGACAAAGTGAGAATGAAAAGGAATGGAAATGATTTGAGAGGCACTGGATTATTTACATGATATTATTATATGTACGATATGATGATGGTATTATTAACATGATATCAATATTTCATTTTTTAATATCACGGTTATTGTCAATACCAGTATATCGCGACACCCCTACTTGATATTATCTTGAAGTACACTTGTTAAGACTGCGCTTTTGCCTGAAACCCAAACTATTTTTCATGATAACACCCAGGAAATATTCTGTTTGCTTTCTCACATCACAACTCCTGAGGGCTACATAAGAGCAATGCATAAGTATTTTAGTTTTTTTCCTCTGGCAATATTCCCAGTTGTTATTCCAGATATTCCCATTGTCCTGGCATGTTATTTCTGAGTACTTTGTCTATACTTTTCCCTGAACACTGGTACACTCACACACACATTTTTGCTTATTTTGGCATATTAGACTTCCTCTTAGGACTGTGTGGGTGTGCGGGTGCAGCCAAACTTCAGGGCTACAGAAGCAGAGAAAAACCTTGTCTTAAAAATCAAATCCTTTTGTCTGACCTGAGTTAACATTGGTGTTACACACAACTTGGTGACCTTCTTCTCTTGGTTGTCCGTACAGTATATAGTATGAGGAGAGACGCAACAATAAGAAATACCCACGTCTCTTCATGCATGAGCCCAGCTGATATGTTAAGCTTCTAGCATAGCCCACGGGTAAGACTCCAAAAGTATTCTCCCCCTAAATAAGAGCTTTAAAAAGTAAATACTGTTTAGCTTTAAGAGCATCTATTTTTGCACATTACATGTTCTACCTACTTCATTTTGTCAGTCCTGCTACATGATATAAAATGGATTATCTAACCAGTGTTAACATCACACATAACACAGCGCCTGATTGAACATGTCAATGAGGCAAATATTGTCATGCAGCCATGCTCCCTCATTCATAAATGCCGGCATCTTTCAGCGTTTGCCCTGAAAGAGGCGTTACTGTAGTATTTCCTTATTTACATGTTGGGGAAGTGATTCATAACACACTGTCAGCCTGATGGCAAATTTCAGAAGTATGAAATCTGGACGATGTTTTAAACTATTTGCTTCACATGTGATAATGATCAATCACATATTTAAGCCCACTCAGTTGATCAGTCAGAGTTTTTAAGTGGTGAGTTTTGATGCAATCTCGCACACATTCTTGCAGCACTGCAGCTCTTCCTCAAGCTTATAAAGAGTGGCTCTAAAATATGAAACCGTCATTAACAGGCTAATCTTCATTTCTTTTACCTGTGACAGCCCTAACAACATCATGTTGGTAACGGTACAACGCTGCACTGATTAAAATAAAGGAAGCTTTATGAACGAGCTTCAATTATTATGGTGCTTATTTTGCATTACACTGTGTAGTTACTGTGATTTTTTTTTTTTATGAATTTCCCCCATTAACCCTCCCACATAATGATTTTTTTCATGCTGTTATGTGTGTCCTTGGGTGGTTTTGCCTCACCCTTTTACTTTTACTTGTCACCGTCTCTTGTTTCCTCTCTCCAACTCTAAAGAGCTAATATACCTGTGCCAATCAAGACTGGAACTTTAAAAGAAGGAAGGTGAAGAGGAGAGGAGAGGAGAGAAACCCCGAGAAAGCACACACCTTTATTTTATTACTTTTGGTTTGAGTTGGAGTTTATTGATGCATTGACTGGGTTTTTGTTCTGGTTATTTCTTCAGGTTTTGGTAGTTTAGGAGGAGAGCCTTGATCTGATGGCCCCTTGTATGGTTGATCTAGAGAGCCTCCCCATCCTGATCCTATTTGGACTCATTCGTAAGTTTTGAGTTTGCCTTAAAAGATAAATTGAGTCTTGCGGTGGCTTTGATATGTTGGGGGTCTCTATCTCAGCCATTTATTGTTTTGAGAGGCTGTAACACACATTTAGACTTTGTCTAAGCTTATGTTCTTCCAGTATGAAGGGCAGTAGCTAAATTACAGCATATATGTGATGCATATTGTTACTCTAGAGTACAGCTTTAATAGTTTGTATTATAGTCACTCAAAACCACTTGGCTTTGAACACAACCAAGAAAATGGCGGCAAAATAACCCTTCCTGAACGAATACACACACACACACACTGAAAGGAGATGTGTGGTGGCTGTNGGGGGGGGGGCATCATTCTAACATACTGAAACACATTCAATTCAACCCTCTGAGATGGCAAGGTAAAAATAAAATACTTCACAAAAGACCCTGAGTCACCTTCATCTGTATTTGTATCCCAATGACATTGTCTTAATTTACTGACTGACAAAAGAGACGAGGGCATCTATAGAATACTTTGCATTCAGTAATATGAAGAAGCTTCTGCTCCTTCCAATCTGTGCAGAGTTCCTTTAATGAGGCAAATGTTCTGTCAGGCATCTCCAGCATTTTTTTTTTTTTTTTTTNTTTTTTTTTTTTTTTTTAATGTGTGCTTTGGGATTTGTCTCCTCACAAGGCTTATCAGTAACAAACAACGTAATTTGTATTTTCTGAACTTAAAATTTCTTTCTTTTATGCAAAGAGAATATAAATAATAAACTAATTACTATTTATGTGGGTTGAATTTAAGCAGGCTGGCCTGATTGTATCACATTTCAGGTAATGTGAAAATATGTGCAGCTCCCACCCACGTATCTACTCAAGTGCCAGCAAATAGCACATTATTTCTACTTTTACAGTTTACCCCACCTGTTAAAACTGTCTGTCACTGAAACGACATTTTCATTATAAATCTTTAACAGCATTTTCTTGGCTGCAAACGTCATAAATCAATGTTCTGTTAATGATAAAAGAGATATTAAAAATATGTAGAGACCTTTCTGGTTGTGAACATTAAAGACATACTTACTCGATTTAAATGTCATGTCAGCTTTTCAGCTCATTGTAACTGCCACATTATGGGAAGTTATGCTGCATTCATCTTGCACTGGGAACTCAAAATTTCCAACCTCCTACTGGGAAAAGTAAAAAAAAAACAAAAAAAAACAAAAAAACAAAGCCCCTCAACTCAGAATTCCTACTTGGAAAATCAGGTAAAATTTCTCAAATCTTACCTGACAAAGCTAAAGAAAAAAAAAAATGGCTCATACATTTTACAACATAGGTTCTTTAGGTCTGACAGCAAAAAAAACAAAATTCTTCACAGGGGCATCCATGTAGTCTTCCACTTCATTTAGCTCCAACATGCTGTGGTCATAAATGATGTAATTTGAGTTACAGCTTCCCAATTTTGAAATACCACGAACGCAGTATTATAATACATGATTATAAATACTAAGAAGCCATTTTATCAATGAGGTCCAACTATTCAGCTATGCAAAATGCAAAATGCCTCATTTTTGTGTCAAAGTTGCTCTACACCTGCTTCCAACTATAGCACTTTAGAGACGCTCCCTGCCTCATCAGAATAATGAACTCACATGCATCTCATTCAGTAATCACCACTGGTATTTAAGGACTCTTGTCTCTGTTCCTCGTTGTGAGATATTGAACTTTCTCTGCAGAATCAGCTCCTGGTTTGTTTGACTTTGACCATCTTACTTGATTATATTTTGTGTGACTTGGTTCGATTCCTTTGGATTCTCTGTGTTAGATTTCCTTTTAATGGCCTCTGATCCAAGGACTGTGCTTTCTGTTTCTTGACCAGTGTACTTCATATAAAATCTGCTCTTCATTTGGCTCCTCTGAGTCTTTCATTACATTTATAATGACATAAAATGAAATGTAGCTCTAAATTACACTTCAGGTTTTGATTAATATCATTTTATTTATTTTTTAAATTATTGTCTTTAGGCTTTAATGGTGTGACTAAAAACTCATCCTGCTATTAAATCATATTTTATTTACATCAGACAAATAACCTCGACCTAATATACTCCAACAACCTTTATTTTTCCTGCATGGACAGTAAATCTTAATTGTCTCTTAGCTGCAACAGCAGCAAAACAAAGGGATAAAAATGCAGCATTTAACATTTTACAACAGTTAACATTCTAAAAAAAATTACCACACTTGATTCAAGCACATACTATGCAAATGACAATACTTGACATATTCCATCATATAGATGAGAGTTTGCCTAAAAGTATATTCAATAATGATAAAAAAATTTGCAGAGGAATCAATATGAGCATAAATTGTTAAATTAGTTAAAGTTTATAAGTTGTTAAAGTAGGAATAGCTAACAACTATTACTTTGTTTTTGCTGCCACTAAAATCCAGGGTCCCAAATAACATTGCATTCATTATACCTCAGAAATACATCTTTTACAACCACCGTGCATTCAAGCTAAGCAAAGTGGGAGATAACACTCCCACATGATACTTGCATGAAAACGTTTCTTTTATTTGCTCTGTCAGACCAAAAGAAGCTAAATTTTAACATTTATGAGCTATTTGCCTTCATATACAGTATGAGCTACCTTTTCAAAACAGCCACTGCGTTGCCAGTGTTCTACATTTAACCTGTTGCTGTGTCTGCATGCTGATTGATTTAAAGAAACTGCTTCTAAATATTCATTTATGAATAAAGAAGTTACTGTTTGAAGTGCGAGTAGCCATATTGAATGATGTCAATGCTGAACTCGGGGTTGAAGAAACTTTCCCGACTTTATGAGAAGGAATTCCAAGCTGAAGAGGTATTTTTTGTTTTACTTTTCCAAGTCAGAGGTTGGAAATTCCGAGTTCCAAGTTTAAGTCAAATATAACAAAAATACAACATTCACAAAGTTGGACAAAGTTGTTAAGCTTCTATTTGAATTCAATTTGTTCTCAATTAATGTGAATTTTTTAAAAAAAGTATATAAATTATGTATTCTCTATGACACACCATCTCCACTTAAGTGCATCCAGCAGGAAGAGACTTTTCAGCTAAAGACAAGACTATTTCAGTACTCTGATGACACTGTAAGAATGTAAGTGTGGTTATTAATTATTTTAATAGTGCAGGTGCTTTATTCATAGAAAAAGACATTTGTTACTGCTCTATAAGAGTTGATCTGACTATAATGTTTGGCTATAGCGTACTCTTTGCTCCTTTAGGTGAGTATATTTCAGGAGTTTCTCTCTACGTCAGCTCTTCTTACATAGCAGAGGGTTCCTCCTCTGTGACCCTCTTTGTCATCACCTGACACCTGACTCCGGTCGGTCCATGTCTGTCTGTCGGTGCTGCAGGTACCCCGTGACAGATTAGCATGATCAAGGTCAGCTGGAGAGTGCTGACCTGCGCGAGTCACAGCAAAGGTGAGCGGATGCACCTGCTGGCCTCCTGCAGATTGATTTAATTAAGGATATGGGCGTGTACGTGCTCCTGTGGCATTTTAAAATCCAAAGGGAAAAACCAACAGGAGAGGGAATGAGAAAGAGGAGAAAAGAAGAGAAGCCATATGTAATCAAAAGGAGAGTGCTGGGGAATTTATAAATGAGCTTTTAATCTGCATAGAAATAGCTGGGTTACGAAATTGAGCTGTGGTCTGCACCGTCCAGGCTGATGTATGAGCACATGGTGGGCTCCTCGTACAACACACACCCCCACTTTATTAGAATATGTTTGTCCTTCCAATACTGACCTTATTCCCGGCCTTAATTAAACACTCCCTTAATGACTTCCCTGTCTAAGCATAGTTTGCTGACTTGTAGGTGTGTGCACGTGTGTCCATATGTGAGAGTGCAAGTGTGCCCCCCATACAAGTATGTGTGTGCACATACGAGTGAGTGCAGGTTAGGTTTGTGTGCATGTGAGTTGGTTGATCATCTGTATTTACTGCATGATGATATGATGATATTTTAGTGTGTTTTTTATGTGTTAGTATGTGTGAAAAAAAAAAAAAAAACTNAAAAAAAAAAAAAAAAACTCCAACCACACACACTTGCTTGTTCTACACCCATATTTCATTAACCTGCTTGTCTGTAATTGCGTTGCGGATGAGTTAAGGCTTCTGAAGTCTCAGTAGAGCTCTTTATATGAACCACCAAAACCATCTGATTAAAAGGAGGAGCAAACCTGGGAGTTGAGGGCAGAGGGAGGCTATTTAATGAGATTTTAACCTGCTAATTCAATAGTCAAAAGTAAACAGTAAGGAGCCAGGGAGGAAAAAAATGCTGGAGGCGAAGCCAGGTAGCTTGGGAACATGCACATAATCACTCTTGCATTAGCTTTGTGCCATTATTCTACACAAAAAAAAAAAAAAAAAAAAAAAAAANAAAAAAAAAAAAACAAAAAAAAAACAACTGAGAATTAGCATGCACATGTTTCATTTCTCTGCTCCTCTCGCACCCCTCCTTTCCCTCCCACCTTGCTTTAATCCATCAACCTGAAGACTAATCCTTTTGAACATTCAAAGCAAGAGCCAGGAAGACTGCAGCATGATCAATTACAGACTTTCAGCTGCTAGCTCACTCCACTACGTCACGCAAACATCGCTACAAACACTCCCAAACATTCATAGCCATTGCTATCCTCATTTTTCCTCCTTTTTCTTTTCAATTCACGCCATCTTCTTTTGCTTGTGTGTTGCAATTCTGCACGTTTTAGAACTGTTCTCTTAGAAAGTCCTTTTATTACCATTAGCTTGTCTCAAGGAAAAATAACTCTGCAGAGGCAAAGTTTAGGTTTTAGTACTGAGGAAAATCATTTTACTTACTTTTATGCAACCAGCAAAACACGGAGTATGATGACTTGCAGGAGGTTTGTCATGATGGCACACCTGCATAATGGGTGCTGATATATTGATCTGTCACTTCGTGACTTGCTCCTCAACAAATACCCCGACTCTTTGCACATTCTCATTATCCTATCTAGGAAGCTGTGGTGTAGGGTGGGTTGTGGAGGGTTGGGGGCTCCAGAGTTAATTCCTCTGCTGTGATATCAAAGCCTGGCTTTTTTCTTGTATTGTTTCTCAGTGGCCTACATAATGGCCAGTGTTCTGTTGAAAAGGATCCTGAGGGGGACTCTAATAACCCAGATAGATAGTGCTGTTACATTTCTATCTCAGGGCACTCTGTCTTTGCCTGCCAGCATCCAGGTGCCTTACTCATAGCATTCACGGCACTTCCTCTGCCATGTAAATAGCATCTATCACCTGGAGAACAGGTTGAAATGTGGGGTGAGTGAGGCGGCGTTGAGGGAGAAAACCAGATTTTTGCCTGCTTACACAAAAAAGACCGCACGTATAGGTTTTGTCAAATGTTAGCTGGTTTGATTACTCACATTTTGTATTATTCACTGTGAAAATATATGCGTGTTCGTGTGTGTGAACAAGGGCGCACTTTAATGTAAGAGCAAATGTCACAATCATTGTGAAATTTCATATAATACAAAGCGGTTCAGTGTTTTCTACAGATAACCTCATTCAGGTGAAATGGACTGTGAATTGCATTAGGCCTCTGTCAGTCTCCACACAGGTCAGCCATTAAATGCTTTTTCTCAAGAAAGAGAAAGAAAACAGCTACATCCAATATCTGTAGGCACGTCTGTTCAGTTAACCGTTCAGTCACACGCAGACACAAATAAAAAGCAAAAGAACAAATAAATAAATGATTAAATAGACAATTAAATCAATCAGTGATGGCTAAACATCTAAAATAGAAACAGCCAGGAAAATCCATACTGGTGGGTTTCCATCTTTGAGCCCAATAAATACCCAATAATACCCATTACTTTACTGCTAACCATTTTTTCCAAAACATAAAACCGTGTTTTAGTTTGCGTGACATTTTGCCAAATCCCCTACTCTTTCAAAACCAACTATTCAACCAAATGATACACCCACCTTAAAATTCAATGCCTTGCCTGCTGCCTGACTGTAGAAGGCATTGTCATTTTAATGTCTCTGTAAGTCTTTTCTCTTGGGACTATATTCCCCAGTGGAGACATAGATTTTACGACATGGGACATACAGTATGTCAATTTGGTTTTTCTTAGCTATCATGAATTAGCAAACTTCTTCCTGCTTAATTCCCCCCCCCCCATTGACCAATTAGCAGAGTGAGCATGCTCACATGAGTTTTGTTGATATATTTTGATTAGCTATTTTTCTCTCTGCGAAACCAAACCAAACCAAGAGGTAAATGCAGTATTGTAACAATTTAGTCCCTGATTTGAACGAAGCAAACTGACAACATATTCTGAAAAGAATATTTTGTAGCAATTAAGTATGACGCTGTAGGCTTTGGCATGTTTCTTACTTACTTACTTACTTTCTTTACTTACTTTTCTTTTCTTTCCCTGGGTTATGAATGAGTTCCGTGCCCACGGCTGTTCATAAGTCGGATTATGTAAGTCGGAACAGTTACGTAAGGTGCATATCTAACATATATATTTTAGTTAAGTGCGTACCTAGCATATGTATTGTACCTTTCTATGCATAAGAAACATTAAAAAAACACTTACAGATATCCTAAAACATCATAAACATAATAATAATGTGTGTGTGTGTGTGGGGGGGGGGGGGGGGGGGGGGGGGGGGGGGGGG
>VXCM01000438.1:0-72320 GCA_014773175.1 Lucifuga dentata
AAAAAAAAAAAAAAAAAAAGATTCCTGAACATTATGAAGCAGGACATTTTTAAAAAAATATATATAATTTTGTCAATTTCTTCAAAAGCAATATGCCAATTTCAATGAAAAACAAAATCCCATGACAGACTATCACTGAACCTTTCTCTGTGAAGAGCTCTTCTTCTGCTGTAAAAGAATAGTTGTAATTCTTTTCTTGCATTTGAGTTTAATGACACCTTCATTCTTCTTTTTGTACAAATTTTTCTCATTTTAGACTGAGACTTTCAGGTTGAGCTCCACTGCAGTCACAAGGCAGACAGCCAAGAACATGCAGAATCATAACAAGATATGGAGATTTGACCACAGGGCTTGTTACTGTTGCTGTGTCCTGCTCATGACTGCCAGATAGCAGACAAATGATTTCACAGTTCATTCTGCTCTCTGTCTGACAGCTGATGAGGAATGGGATCGTCCTGGATGTACATCTGACATGTATGTGTGTGTGTTTATGTGTATCAAAAATCCTTATGATGTGATGCAATGGAACATTCAAAGCTGATTAGTGGGATGTCATACATAAAGGGAGATGGATGCTGAAAATTTTGGTGTTTGGCTTGATAATACATTTGATAATTTCTGATGATTGGACTTGATCATCCTCATGATTATTTGCTGCTGCTTGAAAACTATAAAAGATATTATGAAAAATAAATAAAACATAAAAAATATTATGGTTTTTGCTATTTTCCCCTCACTTTTAGAGATCAGTACATTCATTAATACAAATCCATAGAACCTGAACTGTCTTGCAAGCCTCATTTTTTTCAGTAGTCCTTTACTTCAGCATGTTGAGTCAACATGTATCATATCTGGTTAGACACACCAGCAAAATACAAGGCAAGTGACTGTTCAGCGTCAGTGTTTTGCAGTCTGGAGGTGTTGCCAGCTCAGACCTGATGCAGCTTGCCAATCAGTTTGCCAATCAGAAAAGAATGGGCTTTTTGGGAAGAGACAGCGCCTAAAATGGCCTATTATTACTCAGTGTGCACAGCAGTGCTGCAGTGATTGAGAAGTAGATCAATCAGTTTTTGCACATTAAAGAACATGGCAATCCGTATAATGATTCCCCTTTAAGTAGGTGTTGCGTCACTGTCCTGTGAAAACCATTTACAGTATCTACAAAATATCAACTTTTAGGAATTAAAAAAAAAACGAATATGAGATAATCTAACTGATTTTGAAAGGGTTTAGTACAGTTTTTCTCGGCCTACAAAGTTGTGCATAATTTTTTTTATCTGAAAAAAAAAAATTCTGTAAATTTAAATTTACAAATACATAGTAGTTTTNCATAATTTTTTTTATCTGAAAAAAAAAAATTCTGTAAATTTAAATTTACAAATACATAGTAGTTTTCACTACTGCATATGTGCCAAAATACTTGATAGTAAAATGAATACTGATAAAAAAGTAATGTTTCTCAACAAAAGAGAAGCAAAGCTTCATTAAACTGACTACGTTTTATTGTACAATGCACATACAGTAAATGCGTCAGCTGTCTGCAAGACAGTAACTCTCACACTTCTTACATTGTCTGCTGATGACTGACGACACCCACACCAACCCTGAGTCACCCGATGCCTCCAAAATCATCATCATGACTCACCCGTTAACATGACTTTCCTATGAACAGGAATGATACATCTTGTCAGATATGTCACACCATCTAAAAGTATGTTTGCAAAAGTTTTACCCAAGCAGGCCTCCTACAACACCAGTAACTACAGTGTTTTGTGAGGTATTTGGCTCATCCCATATGTGTATTCTACATATACAGATAAATAACTTTGCATACATTGAGCATACAGGGAATTAGGGAAATAATGACAGCTGTAGTTTGAGTAGGTCCCGAGTTAGAAAGCTTTGCTCTTTCACATTATGTTTAATCAATCAGTCAACTAGTCACTGACAATCAGAAGTTGCAAAATAAATATTTGAATATTAAATATGCAGCCACATTCAGAGAAACACTGCAGGTTGCAAAGGTGTTTGTCTGCCTAATAAGCAAACATGGTTTGGTGGTTTTCCTTTACTACCAGATGACAGTTATTAGCCTCATAATTAGATGGATGGATGGCAACTGATCTGCATGCATGACCAAAAATAGCCAAGTAGATATTAAGTCAATAATGCATTGTTCAGGGAAATCCTGAAAAAGCAGCGGATGTGTTAAATGATGCAATAAGGTAGAAAAAAACAGCAGCAAGGCTATTTCTGCTGGAGGTGTTCATTACTGTTTGTGTTTTTTTTTGTTGTTTTTTTTTTTTAAATCTGCCACAGTTTAATACATACCTTAAAAAGTGGGGAAAAAAATCAATCATGAGGGAATTTATTTGTCATGAGTTTTATACTTTTTAATCTCTTTCTTGTTTTGTTCTTTATTAAAAGAACCTCTGCTGTTGCTTCCACAACACGTTTGCAATCCCTTTAAGGAGGCGTGCTCTTCAATCCTCCAACTGGCATCAAATAAAAAAGACTGGTTAGGATGTGGTGGATCAAAAGGTCTATGAAACAAAAGCAAACAAAAGCAATCAATGGTGGCTGAATGATTTCTGCCTATGGGATGCAAGTTTGAAAGGAGGAGAGTCTCAAACTACCAGTAATACAACTGTGTTATAGCTGTGATGTTGGATATTTATAACCTCCCTGCAACAAGAAAGATTTTGCCCATGTGGGTATTATGTTTTTCTTGCTTTGATGTTACAGGTGTTACAGCTTACACTATAATTCATCTTTTTTTAAAAATCTATTTTAGAAAATTGATCACTTGTATCTGAAATCTGAGTGTGTGAAAATGTTTTGAGTTATTGAATATGTACTGTAAGTTAACCAACAAAATCTAAAATATCTTAATATATGTAAGAAGAAAAAAGGTATGGAAAATTTAAATATTAACCCCAATACATACCAAATCTTCTAAATGTCCAAAAGAAAACCACATTCTCATGGAAATCCAGAAACCACAGAGTATGATTAAGTACATCTTTATAGTAATACATACTTCTTTCAAATAACTGCATTGTTTTGACGAAGTTAAAATGCCAATACACAATGACTTATTATGGATAATATTCATGAAGTCTGCCCTGAAAGAAAACTGAGGATATAGGACAAACCCTTGAAGTAACATTTGCTCTAAAAAATTGATAAGAAGCCTCAACTTCAACTTCTTCAAACACTCTAAGTAGTTGTAATTAAGTTAATTAATTAACTTAACGCTTAAGCCCCTTTCAGACATGCATCCCATTCTGTTAATCGGCTGGCAATTTAACACTTAAGCCTCATGTATAAAAAGGACCCTGAGTCACTTTTCTGTAAAAGTAGCACTGGTAATGCTACTAGGTAGGGCCTAATTTCCCTAACATTCCCTTCATGGCACAAGGGTGGGTAAATGCAGTCACATTGCCAGCAAAGCCACACAAGATTACAGAGCTCTGACATTGGACATTTTTGTGTAAAGCATGTGGACCACTTACACGACTAGGAAGTGACGCTTTAACTTCTGCGCCTAGATTATATATCTTTTACAAAAATGGCTAGAAATTGGTCTGCTGCAGAAATAAGAGAGCTGCTCTCCAACTGTGCCAAAGACAAAATCAGCAAACAGGTAAACAGCACTGTGAGAGAGTCTCGCTTGCTGTGTTGCTGCAAACTATCTCTTGCTGCATGTATTATACATAACATCCTGCGTTACCCAGTCTCGCCTGGCAGATGCCAAATATCACACAAGAATTGAGCCTCTATCCATAAAGTTATCCACGTTTGAACAGAGCTTTTATGGCACCAAAGAAACTCATATTTGAATGGCCAAAAGCCACCACTTTAATAGATAAACCAGAAAGCTAAAAGATTCCATGTCTGAAAGGGGCTCATCAAAACAAAAAAAAAAAAAAAAAAAAAAAAATGGATGCTTTAAGTCCTGTGTACTTAATGTGCTAATTGTTTTTTTCTTCTGGGGTGAATGAAGAGAGGCAATGAAATAAATTGCAAAGCACATCCAAACTAAAATTTGCTGTATCTGCTATAATCTGTACAATCAATTGATCACACAAATTTCCTTCAATAGCTGCTTACTGAAGTGAAAGACAACAAGATTAATGAATGACATGCCTTACTTTAATAGGAATTGTGTAATATGAAAGAACTGAAAATATTCATAACGTAATTGGGGGATTTTCCACGGTGAATTCCTGTAAACCTCTAACATGTCCAAAAAGCTGCAGACCTTTGATTGTTGAGACATAGAAAAAGCTGCTAACCTGTTGTGTGACACTGCAGGTTCACAGAAGATCCCTCAGTATCTATCTACATAATATTTACATAATCTCTCTTGAATCTAAATGACCTTCACAGTATGGTGCTAGAATCAAGCTTGGATAATGCTGCTGTAGATATAATAACACAAAAACACACACAGACAAGCAAAAACCCAGTTAACAGCCACTCATGACCAAGTTAAAACAAATGAGACAAATAATTCAATTTTAGTTTTTTAGAAGGACATGAAATTGAGACAGATTGTGAGAAATGTAAAATATATAAATAAATTTTAACAGCAGCAATTTTAATCAGCATTCAGTACTGGTTGAATATAGTACCATGCTTGTTTATATGTGAATGAGGAGAACTGGTATCCCTCAAACAAGACCTTTATGGTCATACCATAAAATATGATATCTGATATATGGGATCTGGATAGAGGATTTTTTCCTCTTTACATTGCTAAATAGAGCATCTGTTGATATTTTTGCAGATTTCACAAAAACGAAGAGACCAGTCTTAATGAAAAAAGTTCAGGCATTTGTATCCTATGATGAACTATCAATAGGTGTAATTTAGCCCAGATCCTGATAGTGATCTGGATCTGGTGGATTAAAATATATGCTCAGACAGGGGTCTCATTTATGGCGACACTGTATTTTAAAAGAAGGCTGGAAACATGCAAATAGCACAATGATTATGCTGATTCAGCAGTATTAAACAGTTCTGACTTTTCAATAATTACAGATCCAGAAGAAGATGATGTCTGCAGTACATTATACAATGAATTTGAATTATGTATATGTTAAAACATGTGATTTCAAGGTAATGAGAAAAGTCTGGGTTTTAAATTAAAAAAAAAAAAAAANAAAAAAAAAAAAAAAAAGAGAAGTCAGAGCTCTGTTAGGCCTTGGTGGAGGTATGTACTCCTTGAGTGCCCTCTTGAACATTTTCTTTTGGCAGTTCTGTGCCAGTCAGTGTGTTTATATGCATCTTAAAAAGGGCAACTTGGAAATGTTCGAGGGGACTTGACTTCTTTAGACATAGTTGAATACACTAATGGAGAATTAACAACTAATGGTTTTATTAGCATAAATCAGAGTATGCTTTCTCTGAGTAACGAATCTAGATTATGTGCATGTAAATTAATTTATTCATGCATGTAAAGGTTACATTCAGAGTAAGCCACCTCCGAATGTTTTTCCTCAAGATTACGCAACACGTTAAGTATATTCGACAAACCACAGAATCCTATTTGCATCTGTTTATACTGTATGTCTTACTCATGTAATTGCCTTAATTGGATTGCTTTTGAACATTGTTTTGTTATGTATCTGAGTGACATACATGCAGTTTGCTTTCCCTGCAGGTCAAACATCTTCCTGGAGCACCACCAGGGTCTGTGCTACTTTTTTTCACACTTCAACACACATGTATTACCCCCTTTTTTTCTCCTCCATCAGAGGAATACCAACACAGAAACTAATCTTGTGTACTGAACCACAAGAAAGTGAACATGAGTAATGACTGCAAACTATCCAGGGAGACTGCAAGCAAAACAACCTGCTGTGTTAATCTTCACACAGAATCTCACCTCTGTGACTGTTGATAACAAGTGAATTGAGAAGGAGGAGAGAGAGAGAGGGTGTGGNCTCACCTCTGTGACTGTTGATAACAAGTGAATTGAGAAGGAGGAGAGAGAGAGAGGGTGTGGAGAAGATGGGACTAAACAAGCTACGACAAGTAAAAGAAACAACCTGATGTGTGTTATTACACACACGCAAGCATGTGAGGGATCTGGGATATTAGTTTGTGTGACCTGCTGCCACTGGAAAGAAAGCGTCATCCATCATGACCTATGTGAGGTCTAAACAGATTGTTTAAATTCGAGGCTGGACAATGAGAGTTTGTATGAAAAGTAATCTGCTCAATCACACAGTCTTGAAGAAAACACACTTACCAATTGTAGTATATTTAAAAGTAAAGAGGTTCAGCTGAGGGATTATTATTGCCCAAATGATGATAAATGAGAAACTAACAGCCTTAAGAGCTGAGAATGAACTGTGAATTCAGTTCATGCATCTTTTATTTATCCAGGGAAGGTTTTCTAAGCAGACAACATCCTTTTCAACTCAGCTGCAGTATACACATTACCAACTGGGAGCTGCTCTGTACAGCCTCTTTCCTCTTCGGGGTCACTCACTGATTTTCACATCTACTTTTCTCTGCTGTTCAATTTGAAACACACTCACTTCTCTAGCCTGAGGTGCAGCTACTGACCGGTGAGCACTGTGTTGTGTGATTACTAAAATAAGACAGTTCTTCTTGACTCACAATCTGTAGCAGCAAAATAGTGCATAGTCCTGTTTTAATCACCAAGACATGAACTTTATTTCAGAATAACACTGCACATTTTTATATTCTTACGTTTTCTTAAGTTGCACTGGCTCCTTTATGGACTCCCCATGCTGTCATGCTGACATTTAGGCAGTCATCACAGTCACAATCAGCATTAATGAAGCATGGCATCCTGAAGATATGATAGTAAATTTATATGTATCTCTGTGTTTTACTCTGCTGCAGAAACAGTGCTGGGGCAGCAGAACATTCTGCAAAAAATTGTATATCAGCACAACACAGGAAGGCAACAGGATTCCTATTGACTTTTTCATTGTGATAAAAAAGATTATATTGCATTTCCTCAGAAGACATGGTGAACTGAGGATTTCTGTTGTATGTCTGCAGTAATTGCAGAGCTGAAGGTTTCAAATCACAAATTTTGCAGCCATTTTTAGAGAAAGTGTGATTAAAATATAAAACTAGAAATACCAGTGGTCCTGATGGAAAAAAATTAGTCTGGAGCAGTGGGCCTGAATAATTAACATGTCTTAGTGTTTGACATGTTTAAAGATGATGAAATACTCAGAAAATACCTCCAAAATGTTTGCAAAGTCTAACTTAGAGCTGATGTACTGCATCTGAGTGTAAGTGTTTCAATCGCATTCAAAACTTATTCGCCTTGCTTGATATTCACCTTGCTCACTGTTGGAGGCCGCCTGGTAATATGTCACTCCATTCAAAGACAAGCTACAGCTGCCACCTCATAAGGAATACCCAGCTTACTTTGCTTAATGGCTGGGGACAGAATAGCCTAAATTAGGCATCTATCCATGCGACCTGGTGTGTTAAGAATGGCTTGATGATAAACATCATTGTGTCATTGAATAACTTCACTATGCAGCATTCATGATCCTGTATGGTCTAATAAAAAATTTATTGTTATAAAGAGGATGAAAGTTGCTTCCCACTGACATTTCTGAATAGAGTGCAGACACACACACTTCTTGCGTCTGGTTTTCCCCACAGATAAGGAACACATTCCCAGTGCTAATTTGTTATTACTCTGCTTTTTAAATGATGCTCACGTGAACTTTCCAATACAAGCACGTACATCTGATGAGTCTAATGCTAGACAAGATGAGCCATAAGGAGCAAACAATGATTGAACCCACAACCAATTAGTTTCTCATCTCTATTCACTTCCTGGCCTTAATCTCCTTTGCCAAAGGGGTATCCAATGGAAGGAGCGCACCTCTTGATCGATGACATCTGAATTTCCCCCAACAAGATGTGACGGAACACTAAACAACAGTGCTTAATTTGTGCCGTAACCACCGGAACTGAGTTCCGGCACTTATTTCTGATGGCTCTGTGCGTTCCGGGAGAGATTATTTCAGAAGCTAGCGTTCCGGAACTATATTAAGTAATTTAGTTTTAATTTTATATCGCTTTTGGACATAACTGTGTGCATTAAACAATAAAATAATTAAATTGTGTACAACAAATTCTTGACAAAATCATGAAAGCAAATTAACGAAGTTAACACACCAACCCCGGAAATGTGGATAAAATGGATGAAAACGAGCCTTTCTAAAAGCTGATAGTGGTTCCGACCGTGGTTCCAGCACTTCTTTTTGCCCAAATTAAGCACTGCTAAACAATGACTTTGGGAAAACTGAGGGACTTGTCCCTGATAGGGCAGGAGGCAAATCTGTGGCAATTAATAAGAAGGAAGCACATGCATGCAGTTCCCTTTTTAATGGGCCAATCTGGTAATTCTAAGATTGCTCTAGCTCTTTCTACCTCTACAGCTAGAGAAAAAATAAACTCATCTGCAAAAATACCCAAAATACATCACTTTCATTTGCACTATTCATTATTAGGACACTGGTGTCCCATCACTGGCATGTTGTTGTAAGGTTTGTCTCAGGTAAAAGCCAATAAAAATCAACATGTAAGCTGCTTCATATTTAATAGCCACATTTTATACTTCTTCCTTTGGTGTCAAAGCAAAATGGCATGCCTCTGTTTAGCAGCCCACATTTTAAGGTAGAGGGACAGAATGCTGCAGTTGCATCCAGGAAGAGGTACAATGCCATAAAAATATGTGCAAGATCAGCTTAGCAGATTGGCTTATTGACTTAATTATTGATCAATAACACATTTGGGGCAAACATAGTTTAAAACATCACCCAGATTTCATACATCTAAATTTGAAGTGTTTTAATTTGTGTGTTTTATGAATAACTTATCTGTCACGCAAATGAGGAAATACTGCAGTAATGCCTGTTTCAAGGCAAACCTAATTACATATGTGGGCTGAGACAGTCATGAATGAGAAAGAGACTGGCTTCTTTGGTTCTTTTGGAGTTGATCTGTTTATTTTTGATATTGAAGAAAAAAAAAATCCTCCATTTCAATCACCAGCTGCTGCAGAAATGAAGGAAACATGGAAAAAGGGGGGAGGTCAGGTGGGATTGGAACATAATAGGGTGATGAAGAAAATGAGGGTACAGGAGGTGGCGCTGAAGTGAAATAGTGTATATACACAGTTAATGAGATTCACAATAACCAGATTTTGTGTAATTAAACAAACTTATAAACTTTATATAAATGTACTTTATGATTACATAAAGTAAGTAAAAAGTAAAATTTATTTGTACAGCCCTTTCAAGAAGAAAAGTCAGAAAGTACAATAAATAAATGTAACAAAGGAAGTGCTACCCAAAGGCAAGTTGCTGCTTTTTAATTATGTCAAACAAGTCCACAGATCTTAAAGATAAAGGGAGAGAGTTCCAAAGTTTTGGAGCCAAAACCTCAAAAGCTCTGTCGCCTTTAGTTTTGAGTCTGGAGCGAGGGACAGCCCTGATCAGAGAACCTGAGAGTCCTGCTAGAAATGCTGGGTTTCATTTCCCCAACAAATATATCTCCATATAACTGTCCCTTGTGTACATAGACTGAAATAATATTATACTCTTGGTAGTAAATACCAAAAAAAAAAAAAAAAAAAAAAAAGGACATATGGAGTTTTTGGATGGGTACTATTTTACGTAATCTTTGAGGCAGGGAATTATACCTACCACAGATGGATGATCAGATGGTCACTAGTGAGTAAGATGTTGGCTGAGTGGTTCACTGGAATGCAGCCACCGTTCCCGACTCATAAACAGCTGCACAGGTACTTTACATTTTCAGAAATGACAGCTTCTAAACATAACGGAAGATAAACTAGATTAACCTCATTTGACCTCTAGCTAGCTGATGGAGGATTCCTTGTTAACAGCCACATGTGCTGTTTGTATTTCTCCAATCACTCTATTAACCATCTTCCACACATCTTCTATCTTCTTTCTTTTCTCCTCATGTCCAACCTCCAATCAGGTGTCTCTCCATTAACTTCATTAGAGAGAGTGAGATGAGAAGAGAAATGAAAAGCTTTCTTTGGCATCTTTTTAAAAAGCCTCCTAAGTAGGTTACAAGGAAAAATAGGCTGCCAGAAAGGCTCGGGAGACCCAAGGAGCTACTGTTGTATCACTCGAGAGGGGTGGTATCCCACTTCAGGAGTGCACATAAAGAGGCGGAGGGTGGGAAAGGAGAGTTATGGCATTTGTGATGCGGCAGGTGGAGCGGAGGGCTGCAAAGTATCCAAGCTCACAGTAAGGTGATGGCAAATGCAAAGCCTTAAATGATATTTTATGTGTGACAAAGACACTAATCCACGTCTACCCTCCCTTACTGCAGCACTGCTGTGAAAACACTGCACTGAATGAAAACAAGCTGTTTTAGGTATTCCTGTTTGCAGCCCCCTTCCAGAAAGCCTACTCTCTCCTGATTGGCCAGCAGCCTCAGGCTTGAGAGCTGGGAACAACCCGACTGTCAAACACTCTCACCAACCTCATACTACATTGGTATGTTTAACTAAGTGTGTAGGCAGGTACATTCAAATGTGTTACATGTTGTTGTTAACATGCTAACAGAAGTAAAGAACTAATCAAAAATTATAGGTTTATTTTATTGGATGCATTTTTTTTTTTTTTTTTTTTGCATCCCAAGTTTTGCAACATGACTATGTTCAAAATACTCCCTATAATATCACACTAAAAAAAATGAAACAAGGGAAAATATTAAAAAAAACATAACATGTCCTATTTTAACTGGCAAGAAAACTGAATAGATCCTACCTATCATGGATTCCTGACAGATTTGTCACATCAATATCAACATTCTGGCTACATCTACTATTGCTGTCTACCACTAGCAATGATACAAGCCACACAGGAGCTATAACACACTACAATTGAAACTCTAAACCTAAAGTAATAATAGCTGGTTCAGCTATAATTACATCTGAATAAGTTAAATATTAACTGAAACCAAACTGTGCAGCTTTAACTCTTTACCTTTTGGTTTGGCTTTATGGAAACAAACCTACTGGTGAGTCTTAGATGCTACAATAAAGCATCTACAGGAGCTTTAATAGAAGTGTCAGCATGGAAGAGGTTAAGTGGGTGATCACTTAATCATTTGTCCATCTCTCTACCATCTGTCTCCATGGTATAATAAATGTGGGACAAGGTGTGACATGTCATCTTTTGAGAGCGACAGCTGTCGAGAGTGTTGTGCAACGCAGCACAGCTAAAACTTCAGAGCCAAACAATTTGTAAAGGTAAAGTGTTGGTCAAAACAAGTAGTTTAATAAGAAACCTTAGGTCAATTAATTGAGTTTAGACATAAGTGCTAACAGCCTAGACTTATCAACGGGACTGTTTAGGATGCCTCTATTTCATGTCACAAGGAGCACAAATACAGCTCAGCAAAACAGTGAAGAGGTGTTCTAATTAGATATCTTAATTAAATTGTTGAGACAGAGATGCAATCTCATTAAATGATAACAGTACAAGTTTAGTTGTTTCTCTTTCATTAAGGACAAAACTAATGAGAGAACAGAACAGAGAGAAATCTGAACACCACACTTAAACAGCACTAACACATAAAACAGCAATGAACAAAATGCAAAGGTAAATAAAAGCGCTGAACTTATAGACGGCAGGTGGAACTAATAAAGGCAACATACCAAAGTATCTGTACAGAAAACTATGAATGAAATTAAGTAATTTGTCAAAAAAGAAAAAGTATCTGGATCCATTGGCATTTTACTGTGTTGCATAAATATCAGTTCATAAAATAAAGACTTACTGTAAATTAATCATAGTTAACTTTAGGTCCTCTGACGTTGGCTCAGGTTTTCACTGTCAGGCTTTCACACAAATGTTCCTACAGAAGCTAGCACGCTACCTGTTAGCTCACAATTTTGCAACATGATATTCTAAAGTAAACATGCCACAAAAATGTAGCACAGACATAGTTTTATATAAACTCTGTAGCTGAAAATCCTGAAAGAAATTCTAACAGATTAAGATATTTGCTACAATATGTCTGCCTTTCAGACTTACTGTAAAAGCATCATAAGCAGACAGCGGCAGAGGCATGGAATCGATTCCCTCAATTAATCATAGAAAGAAAGACTCATGACTACATTGCATCTACTCTCTGCCTATCGTAATTTGCATAATTAAAGTAAATAAATATAACTTTTTGTTATTTTTCTGTAAAAATGTAGATATTAATAATGCATCACATGCTAGAAAGTGTCAGCACAGGCAGCAAGTTTTAGAAAAGACTGGATCCTTGGTTCATTTGTCCCCTCTGGGCTCCAGAGTCCTTCTGCCTCCTTCTAGTTGCTCAAAAATTCAGCATTGATAGAAAAAGTGGAAGACCCAAAGGTTTCCCTCCAGGCTCAAGAAAGTTTAGTCCTTGTTCTGTACCAGTGAGACTGGGACAAATGCACACACACTCACACAGGCATACACACACCCACCCACCCTCTGGACTGTGAGCCATCAGCAAATACTGCTGGATTATGTTTTTTTTTCTGGTGGTCAGCTGACAGAGCCATGTTACTGTGTGTTGTCAAACTAAAACTGGTAAAAACCACAACAGTCAGAGGAGCCAAAATGACGTCCAGGGTGATCGCAAGGCCCTGGGAAGTGAGGGTGCTGGGGGTGCTGTTGGCAGGCTGTGGTACTGCAGCCATATTTAAAAGAGGAGGGCATTGCTGTTCGTGCTACCAATAAATAAATAAGTGATTGTGAATAAAGACTTTTTATCCATCCACTGATCCATCCTACTGCACATTAGTTTCTTTCTTTTTAAATTTCTATTTTTTTTTTTTTTTTTTTTTGGTGGTGCTTCCATAGAATTGGTCAATCAGCGTATACGCTCTTGTAATGATGTCACATGACCTTACTGTCATGGTTATTATTGGTCGCTAGTCTTGCATCACTATGGCTTTGCCCTAAAAATCAAATGTGAGAAAATGGCATAAAAATGGATTTTGGATTTTTTTGGAAAACCTCAGCAGAATAAAAGAAGCTGTGGTGGCTTTGTCGACACACCCTCTACCAGCACCAGCATCAGGCCAGACACAACCAGACCAGCTGCAGAGTTCAAGGATGGAGAAGGCGGCACTGTCAGCACCAGCCATGGAGCATTCAGGAGCCTGATGTAATAGGAGCTTTAGCATAGCAACACAGACGCCTTATCAACCGGCCAGCTTTCATTTTCCTGGAAAAAAGTTTGGGATCATTACTAATTCTTATGGTGGTTCAGCACCGCGGACAGCGCTCCACATCTAACCCTAACCCACACTATAACCCCTCCTATACATTTACATTATACAGGAGGTGTGTGAGTCCACTGGAACCAGGGCTGATACAAGTGTGGAAACTGTAGGTGAAAGCAACTAAACATGGTAAAAATGAACCTGCTGTGTGTGTGTGTGTGTGTACGTGTAATTGCTCTTATAGATTTGCAGCATACATTCATAGATTTAACACGCTGCGTCCACCATTTTATAGGCATGATTGCCAAAGGTCCCAAGCCTAATCTCATCACCTCTCAACCTCCCCCACCCCTCAACACACACACACACACACACACACCCAATCTATAATAATTTTTATTTCTTNCCCACCCCTCAACACACACACACACACACACACACCCAATCTATAATAATTTTTATTTCTTTTCAAAATCAGAAATCACCTCCCAGTTTGTTTGCGGACGACATGCACACAAGCACACACACACACACACACACACACACACAGAAACACACCAGGTCACCTGGGGCTGGTGTGTTTCTGTGTGTACCTGCTGTTCACCCTCTATATTGCAGGAAACTTCACACACACAGATGATGTTGCAACATTGTTATACTGTCGAGCTCAGAGATCCGTGCTGCTTCATTTTCTCACACATTACACCTGCTGCGGTGTGTTTTTTTTTTAAATATTTTAAAACATTGTAAGCATTCAGTATTTTCTCGCAGCTCCAAATTGGGGGAGGGACACATCCATGTCATCCACGTCTTGACTATGACCTAATTTTTTTCTTCTTCTTTTTTTTTTTTCAAAAATCACCTTCTATCACAAAAAAATGAATGGCACTTTTAATCATAAATGTGTTCTAGCAGAGCTAAATGGAAAATATTAACATATTGTGTCTATATTGCTTGTAACTGAGCTAAAGTAAACATATGTAAAGTGACTGTGCATAAATTGCTGTGGTTGTACTGTTTTAAAACCCCAATAATGCCACCAGACCCACAGGACTCTGTAACAAAAAAACGAAGACCATACAAAGGTTAAAATACATTCCCGGGGCTATGGGTGATGATGCTCTGCTACCAGTACAAATGTCATTGTTTCATTCCAATATTATGTGGCTCTCTGCTTGAAGTAAGGCGTTGTAATATTTCAATGAAAGTTCAAACTTTTCTCTTGGTATATGACTAACTTATGAATATGAATAGCTTTTGTCATTGAGGGAAAGCCAGCCCCAGTGCAACTCTATCAAGGCCAAAACAAAACCATGTCACAAAGGGTTTGCTAATGGCTCTCAAAAGAACCACACAAGGTTCTATTAGTCTGATTACATATACAGAATATTATACTGAAAGCAAGATGGAAGAACTCAAATTAACCTGCTGTAATATCAAATGAGGTCATTTGGCAAAGAGTAACAGACATTTCACTTCAAGGCATCAGCATAACCCTGCACCCAAGACAAGGATTTTGTTCTGATGTCAGTCATCGGCGCACGTTTAGGTAATTTTAAGACTATTACCATCTGTTTGTGCCTGTCTCTTCGTGTTTTAGGTCTTTAAACAAAGACTCCGCCGTTTACTCCGCCGTTTCCCTGGGCAAACATCTGCTCAACTGCGATAGGTTTTAAATATTAGGCAGCAAAGCTTCCCCAAGCTACTTGGCAGTCGCAGAATAAATTATGTTTGACATTTTCCATGAGGTGATAATGCAGGGGATTCTGTGTCACTGAAAAATACCATCTCCTTGTGCTCTTTATACACAAGCTGCTTCCCTTTTTTGTTCAACAGTATGCGAGTTGTGTCTCAAGTCTTCTGGATTCCTGTTGGTGTCACTGTAATTTTCACAATGTCTGTGTAGTTCAGTCGAGTCTCTTCATGTCACAATCTCTCACCATGATTCAATTCAAAGCAGGTGAGAGCAGCAGGATGTAAAAGTATGGAAATGTGTCATCCAGGCAGGGAAAGATGTACTATAGATCTGATCTTGTACACGTGCAGAATAAAAATGGACTCCAGCTGCTCTGGTCTTACTGAGATTTTCTATGTATAAACTTTTTCTTTATTTATGATAGTTTAGTATGTTTAAGTTGGATTTTTAAAACATTATTTGCCCAAAAAAAAAAAAAAATTGCCTGCAATAATGAATGAAATAAATATGATTCCTTTTTGGACACAGACAGTGCACATACACACAGACAAACAAACATGCAATAGTAATATTTAATGAAAAGTCCTCATTGCTGAAAATCATGTTATGTGATGTACTGTATCAAACACTGACTTAATGTGTCAGGCAAACAGCATGCATAAGGAAATACTTCTACATATAAATGAGCTCACTATCAGCCACTTTAAAGCCCTACAGAGAGTGCATTAGAGTGTGAAAGTGTGAGTAATGTTTGTAATGCATGATACTGGTTAAACAAAACCATGTAGAGGTCATATGACATGATGTGTTTGCAGGCTGCTGTGAACAGGGTAATAAAGGATGAAAGAGTAACAGAAATAAACATGAAGCGTCCATTTTTCATTTAACTGTAGCTGTCATGATTTTTCTAAGTGATTTTAACTAAGTGATTTAATTTGAAGTTTTGCACTGACTTGCATTTTCGTGTAGAATTTTACTGTGCTGTATTTAAACTGATCACCATTTGTGAAAATTGAAAAGCCACATTACTTGGTCTAATACATGTTTAAGTTGTCATGCTGTAAAAATGAATGTTTTCTGTGAAAATCTTTGAAATGGATAAATTGAGTTATTTCTAAATTTTGTTTCAATCATCAATACAGATATGGAGCCATTTTTTTCAGTTTATGTGATTTTTTTTCTCATACTTATATCCACATAGACTGTGAGGCAAAGCATCCTTTAATGCATTTCATTTTTTCACGTACTGATTACTTTCACCCAGAGCACTTGCAGAAACAGCAACCCTCCTAACTCCCTCTCTATTTGCTCCTATCTGTATTCACAGAGCAATACTCAAGTAATGATGATCCCAGGGTAGAGATTAGAGTAGTTTTCAGGAGGTCATTCACTAGGAGCGTCTGTAGGCTAGGTCTAATTCTGTGACATTTAAGAGGAAAACAAACATGCGGGCCTCCTGAGATCAAGCCCAACTAAATCACAAGGTGGAAACATGAAGGTGTGTTTGTGTGTGTGTGTGTGCGCGTGTGCACTGGTGCTTTGCAAATTGTGGTGCTATAGTCACGGCAAACTCTGCTTTAGCGTTGCTATGCCCTACCAAATGCCACAGACAAAACAAAAAAAAGCAAATCACATACTTTTCAGCATGATTATCACGTTCAGAAATATAGTGACTTGACTCCAATCTCCAAGCTTCCCTTCACACCACGTCTCCTCTATCATCCCTGTTTCATCTCAAACAAGCTGAGCGAGGTGAGAGAGAAAAAGAACACATTCATGCTATTCAGAGCCGTGCACCCACTGTGGTCCCCAGCAGGACAGTCGATAGCTCGACTCACCACCCAGCCCACTCAAGCTTTGAGGCTTCACCTCCTGCCCTTTCACGCTGACCTTAACCTTTAACAGCAAGCACACTCACACACACACACACACACACACACACACACACACACACACACGAGCGCACACGAGGAGACCAGATCCCTGCATCTCTGCAATTTCACCAAAGCCTCAATCTCACCAAAACATTTTTTTCTGTTTCATGAAAGCAAAGGGTCAGTCAAAACCCTGTACTCAACCCTGTCTCTCAAGATTGACAAAAATACTGTATGCTCTTTATCAAAGGTAATGATGCCTGGAATGTGTTCTTCATCAACACACTGAAAAATAGTAATAATGAACACATCTGAATATATCTGCAAAATGGTTGCGAACATTGTTTTAGAACTTCAATGCATCTGCAAAATGTTCAATGTCAATTTGTTTTCTTACAGTGTCCGCTAGCAGCTAAAATTAAAGCATGATTAAGGTTAAAGTTAGGCAAATAAAATCACTTAGTTAAGATCAGAGAAAAATCATGACAGCTTCAGTTAAATGAAAAATGGACAGTAACATTTTGCATGGTACCAAGGGTCATGAATAACAGAATGGCACAGCTTTGTGCTTTTGTTAATAATACCAATTAACATAATCATGGAATAATTACATTTTCTTAGAAACATAAGGGAGAATGCATTACGGCTGTATATGTTGGAGAGTGCAAAAGAAAAAGATTGTGGAAGATTTAGTATTCAACTCCTTTATTAAAATGGCAAAATACTCAAAAGAAAAAGTCCTATTCGACATTTTACTTTAGCTGATAAGTACGGTAAGAACGTATACAAGTATGAAAATACAGTAAAAATGTGAAGGTCCTTTCAGAGCTTTACATTACTGATGTGTTAACATAAGCAGGATTTTAATGTTGTAGTCAGTATGTTGCTGAGGCTGAGAACTTCACTATATATGTATAGTTTATTGTTGCTGTCAGGGGTAGCTCCAGTTGTTGGAATTTTCATTCTCCTCTTCTGCATAATGAAAAAAAATCTCAGATATCTTTTTCTTTTCTAATATATTTGTCTTTCTATCTCTTGATGTAAAAAAAAAGACTCCAATGATGTTATAAAAAAAAATCCACCATCAAACTAGATATTTTAGACATAAAATCTTAAGATATTGCTGTTGTTAGCTTGAAATTTTTGCTTTTATGTTGAATATAATGTTTATGTCTATGTATACACAATAACCGCAGCAGATAAATGCAGTGGAACAAAAAAATATATATATACATCTGAAACAATGTGGAGAAAAAGAAAAAGTATTAAAAAAGTAGAAATACTTTAGTGACGTAAGTGAAGTGAATACCTGAAAAGTACATTTAAGTACACTACTTCAGTAAAAGTTACTTCTATCTCTGCTATAAATGCAACTATTGTGACTCCAGTGTTAATATGACTGGGTACATAGAAGAAGTGGTAAACTGCCATGTTAATTAAGGGCTATGATAAGTGGACAATGGTACAACAAATATAATTGTTTTTCCTTGATACACAAGTGTGCACATTGTTTTCAGCGTGTGTTAGTGATATAATAAAAAAAAAAGGTGTTTTTCATTTCAGGCAGTGACATCAAATAAAAACATTTGAACTCTAGGTTTGTTCTTTTGTGTTCTATTGAGGCGGCATTTTTTTTTTCCCCCACTGAAATCAAATAACTCAGTCACCTTTGGCTCCACTCAGGGGCAATTCACCTAGAACAAGGCCCCGTAATTTACAAATCACCTTTGTTTTGCTGTGTGGGGGCGTCTGCGGTGTCCAGCTGTCAGAGACGTTTGTTTACCACAATCAGACCGAGAAAGCAGAAGCAT
The DNA here is from genome assembly GCA_014773175.1 of Lucifuga dentata. Lineage (NCBI taxonomy): Eukaryota > Metazoa > Chordata > Actinopteri > Ophidiiformes > Bythitidae > Lucifuga > Lucifuga dentata. The sequence continues at coordinate 18,643 of VXCM01000438.1, forward strand.
CGCAGATTCCACAGATTACATCCAGCCACTTAGCTGCACCTTTCTGCACTGGGCACGAGAAAAACACGGCAACACAGAAATCAAAGCTGTAGCAATCGCTTAAAGTGGAAGATGAATAAGTTATGTTTGTTGTATAAACAGAGAAACTGAGTTTATTTCAGGACATAATGCACAGAGGGGCAGGAGTCATAAGGGAAATAATCTTTGTGCCGTTTTTACCTTACTATCTCTTCTCAGAATCCAATTTCTTCTTTCTTTTAGTACAAGACATGCCCTGATGAAATTGTTGGTCAAATGTGTTAACAGAACACTTTACATCTGCTCGCTCTCCAGTATCTCCCTTTTCTGGTGTTTATGTGTGTGAAAAAGGTCCCGATGTCCCCATAGAATAATATGTTGCATACTCAAATTTAAAAAAAAAAAAACAACAACCAAGGTTATGAGATAAAATCCTTTTCATTTCTCATTTTAATGCAGACCAACAATACAACTACATGAGGAAGCCACTGAGTCAGGGTTTTTAATGGAGCATATAGCAGTTTATTGCAAATGTATGAAAATTAGAACAAAATGGTTCCCAGTATATGTCTGTCACACTTATTTTTGTGTGCAGAAGTAAATCTATCTATAAAGACAGTTTCTCTGTCCGTCTGTCTGTCTGTATGTGGCACCAGTATCTCTAGAACCTGGTACTGTGTGAAGCTGAAATTCGGCCAAGGACCCAAGAACATGCGGTGTCGCCTGCAAAGTTGTATGAGTGTTGTTTGGATGAACGGTTCTCGACTTGAACTGTGCTGGTAAAAAGTAGTCCATGTGCAGCAGGATATGCTCCGGGCGCGGCGGCAGGATACGCTCCGGGAACGGCAGCATATGTTCTGTTCCATGGGCACTTATGGCAGGCTGTAGCGCACACCATAAAGTCTGGCTCGGTCCGAACAGGCACGTTTTCAATGGGCACTGCAAACGAAGCTACCTCACGAGGACGTGCACAACTAAATTATGGCAGACTGCGGCGCACACCACAAAATTCGGCCCAGTCCGAACACGCTCCAGGCGTGGTGGCAGGATACGCTCCGGGCGTGGCAGCATATGCTCCACTCCACAGGCACTTATGGCAGGCTGTAGCGCACACCACAAAGTCCGACCCGATCCGAACACACGTTTTCAATGGGCAGTACACTAGTCAAATAAAAATCAATTTACATGACACCTCAGCTGAAAAACAGGGAAGGGAAAAAAACAAAAAAATGGAAGGGTTTCATGAAAAGGAGAAAGAGACACATTGATTTAGTTCTGTTCTGTTCAATAACAGCTAACAAGAGCTTTTCTCCACTGGCTGTGTGTTTCTGTCTGCTTCTGTTCAATCTCACAATGTCCCCTTTTATTAAATAACATAGAGAAAACATCAAAACACAAATAATTAGTCATTAGGAAATCAGACACATTAGATTGGGTTTTTTGAAGCATTGATTGGAACTACATCATTGCAAATAAGTTTCAGTTCGGATGTTTTATGGTAGGTGATGCTAAATTCTCAAGACAGAATTAAATGACTATGTGTACTCACTAGTATTTTTTATATATTCAGGTACTGCATGTCCAGCCTGATATTTGTTCTTTTAATGTAACACACCAGATTTTGAGCTGCAACATTGACAAACTCTCCAGGGGTCAGGGTCATACAGGTTATTGCACAGCTTATCATAAACCTTAGCGCAAAGCTTCGATACCAGCAAATATCGTCACACAACCATGTTCCCTCATTCATAAACGGCTGTTACCAGCATCTTTTACTATTTCCCTTGAAAGAAGCGCTACAACGGCGCTTATTTATGTCGGGCAAGATATTCATAAAACACACCTTCGCACAAAAATTAAGACCTGTTTCATACGATCTCACACTTTCTAATGGCACACTTCTCATCTGCTGCACTCTGCGCCTCTCTCTCTCTCTCACACACACACGTATCCCACGCACACAGGGATCACACACTACGATGGTTAATGTGCGTGTTTACCTGTTATCTTATCTCAGTGTCAGTATCTGAAAGTGTAGAGCTCTAAAGCAGAATTTGATTTAATGTGTCAATTTCGCTTTGACAACAGATGAAGCAGGATAGGTCATGACTCTTACATATGAAGCAGCTCATTAACATGCTGATCTTCATTGGCTTTTACCTGCGACACACTTTACATTACCTTAATGGGACATCGGCACACTGACTGACGAATGGGAAGCTTTATGAATGAGCTTCAATTATCACAGCGCTTATTTAGTGTTACACTGTGTAGTTATCATGTTTTTTTTTATGAATCCTCCCTCCCCCCTTGGCTTTTAAATCACTGCCCAGTTTTAATGTAATGCCTTTATGCTTTAAGGAGCTGGAACATTTACTGTGTAGTCTACCTACTTGGCTCATATTTGAAGTAAAAACTGCATAGAGTTTAATTCTTGGAGTTCAGCCTGGCAAATTAATTATTCAAAAACTGTGCAAACACTCCATGTAGCACCTTCTCCACAGGATTACACAGTGTATTTCAGGTTACAGTTGACACTTCATTTGTAGTCAAAAGCCATGTGTAAGGTGTCTAGTGTGTGTACATACAATAAATCTGCAATAAATCCCACCTTTCTGATCTGTTTTGCTGGCTCTGTGTTAGAGAAGTATTTATTCAACTCATTGTTGGTAACTGTCAAATCAAAACAAATTTATTTACGTAACCCAATGGTTCTCAAACTCTCCACCAGTGGTGATTGAAGTGCCCTAGAGATGACTCCGGAGATTTTCTGAAAAGAATCAAACCAACTGAAATTTATAGAAATTCTGTTGCTGTGACAAATTATTCACAATAACATTTTATTAAAAACTAAAATCTGAGCATTTACAGAAAAAAAATGAGCAGAATCTAAGCAGAACCTAAGACAAACGCAGGCATAAAGTTTATGAGATGGTCCAGAGAAATGATTGCGTTCGGACTATTCACACAGAGCTTGAGAGGAGTCGAGGCAGACGAGAGCAGTCAGACGACTACACAACGACACTAAAATGAGTTGGGTAAGCTCCCTGGAGGACAGGTGAAAGTTTGATCAGGCACTCATTTCAGCTTCTGCTTTTAGCCTGAGGGACCAAAGTCTTGTGTTAACTCCATTATATCCTGCTTACACACTCCACTACAGCATTAAATTCACATTGATGGAGAGCCTATTTGGCCCCAGGACTTTAATTTCCACTGAGATTAGATACATCTGTACAATTTAATGCAATCCCAGTGTGATAGTTGTGCAATATAGCAGACCTTAGTTAAGCTTATAATGGTGAATTTTGTTAATGCTGTGTCAGAAGTGTTGATTCAACTCAATGGTAACGCTAGAGAATGTAGTTTGTGGTGTTTTTTTTTTTTTTTAAATTGGTGCTTCTTTTTTCCAACCACAGGAGGGGTGCAGAATATGAGGAAATCTCTTAACAAAAGACCCTATTTATTTGGTGGTAGCTTAGATCTGACTGAAACTGTGCAAAAGAAAATAGTAAAAACAAACCAGGTTCATCCTCTACCACACAAACACCGGTGCCTATTTTTAGCCCTTGCAAGTGAATTAGCATACATTTTCCTACCCCATGCTGAAAAAAATCAAGGGCTAGGTTGGACTGCTTTGCTTGGTGGCTGTTAAATACCCCCCCTCTATTCAGATCCTGTATAATTAGTGTTTATAATGTACTCTATGCCCAAATAAATACACATTTAAAGGGGAACAGAACACTGAAATGAAACAAAGATGCAGCAGTAACAGTAACATGAACTACTGTAACACAGAGATTAATAACAATGTGGATGTTTGTGTTTGGTCTAACCTTTGATAATCAGTGCATAAACATAAACATGCCTAAATGTGACTGGTATTTTGGAGTTCTTACATAAATTTATTATGTTGATGTGTGCTATCTTGAACCTTCTGCTTGATCTCTTTACCTGCTTAGGGAGTCCGCTGCACCACTGACCCATCACAATGTATTTCCAAAGAGATGATAAATTATTTGAGAGAGTAAATTAGATTCATTTGTAGCTTTAGGAGTGAAAGAATGGAAGAAGTGGGAGAGAGAGAGAGACTCAGAGATGACAGGTGCAGGTGCATTTGAAAGCCTGGAACATTCATTGTGTTTGAGTGGTCATCTTCTGGTTCACTTAAAAGGACTGAACATCATCATCATCATCCACTCAACCATTAACACAATGCAATGTCAATGTGGTTCTCAATCTAGGGCTACAGACTCTTTGCAGTGCATGGACATGTGAATTCAGAGTATTTAGAAATGATAGAAATGGTGAAAACAGATTGGCTACTTAACAACACTATAAGGTTTGTTTTCATCACTTCAGTTCCACATACTGTAGGTGGGAAGCATCATGTGTGACATTACAGTGAGCGCCAAAAAGCATTTGTAAATTTGGATATGCTTTTCTGTGACAACAATGTACCTGACATTAGCTGGCATTATCTAAATTTCAAAAGAATTTCGGAATAGTCTTTGACCAAAACTGCACAAAAAGAAAGGTGGAAGGTAACTAAGTACATTCACTCAAGTGCTGTAATTAATGCTGAGCAGACACCATGCAATTTATGTAAGTGTGTACGTTTGTGTTAAATGCACATCTGAGTCTTCTATTCTATATGGCCAAGCCTGCAAATTCAAATGCTCGATGTTCATGCCACTACCAGGGTGCTCCTACTGAACCTGTTTCTATTGATGATTTCCAGTAAAATATTCTGTTCAAAACAACATGGCAGTGTGCATAAAATGATGGCATATGGTGATGCATTCAGATAGGAATTTCTGAAATCTATCAATTCACACAATCGTTCAATTGTACATCATTTAGGCAATGGCCCTCCTCAAAATGATGAGGATTAGCTGGCCCAACTCTTACAAGGTCTGCTTGCTCTAAGTATAAGTTTAAGGAATGGTGCATTTTAAATTTTATTTTGGGAAACTTTTACTTTACTACAGTTTGTAAGGAAATGCAGCCTACTTTTTACTCCATGAGAAACTATAACTTCTTCTTCAAAAGAAGGTATTTCACATTTGATACTTGAATACATTTTCCAACTTATTTTTCCACGGTGGAATTGCTACTTTTGCTTAAGTTAAGAAATCAACTATCTCTTCCACCTCTGACACAGGTTTAGTTTTATGTAATTTTGGTGTGATAAATGACAGATCCTGTGTGTGCAGAGAAAATAAACTTCAACTTATGGCTATTGGTAAGATAACAAGAAAGTCTTTTGCTTGATATGTGGACAGGAGTAAGCCATAAACCATAAGAAGTTATCTATTGCATTGTTAGTCATGAAGCTGATCATATTTATTAAACAGGCAATTGCAGTCACATTCGCAAGGTGTTTGCTAATTGTTTGTTGAAAATTAATATCTAGAATTGCATTTCTTATGGTGGCTTTACAGCAGTGATACTATATCTAAAGCAAAGCTCTTACAGCTATAAGGATTTCCAGGATGCACCAAACAAGACTGCCCATCTATTGTGTTGAAGACAGTAGAAGAACACATTCCTGACAGCTCAAGGGAATGAAGCATTGTGCTTCTGTTTCTTCTGCAGAGACAATGACAGAAGAGAAAAGGGCCACAGGAGACAATTTAGACTGAGTCGCTTCGTCTCCATGGTGACTCCTCACTTCGAAGAGCTGTCTTGGTTCTTCCAGTATGACTTAGTGCTAACAAGATATTTCTCATGAACAGTCTAAACATAGACAGTACCTCAGACAGATGAGATTTTATTGAGATTAACATAGGCTCTTGGAACTGGTAAAATGTTCATTTTTGTGATTTGTCTGCATCACAATATTATCAGTCTTTCTCTCTTCTGCAGCAATATCAGCCCAATCGCATTGGATTGGTCGTCATTGTTAGAATTGGTCTACATCAATTTGTCCTTACAAGAATTCATAGTCTTTCTGCACAGTCCTATACTATTTAATCTTTAACCGACAGTCGGTGTTATAATACTGAGTAATCTTTAATTTATAGCATGCTCTGACATCACATTTGCATTTCAATATTCAGTCTACACAGTATCTGTGTGGATCCTTTACTGTAAATTATTACCTGTTTTTCTATGACTGGTGTCGATGATGGAGTGGAGGAGCAGCTCATGTTTTACATACTGTAAAATAACAACACTATTACATCAATAACAACACTAACACATGCTGTCTTTTTTGTCAGTGTTGCAGATGTAGTTGTGGAAACTGGATGTGGACCTACACTCAAGTTATATACGAGGTGATTTCGAACTCAACTTGCACTCAACATTATAACATATATATATATTTTTCTCTTTACATTGTATGTGACTATGGCATGTGTATAGCAGTTCTGACAGTTCTGCAGTGCAGGTTGCTGTAGCTACTGAATAGACTTAAACAACTTAGAAACATTAACAACTAAGCATTCATTAGGGTATATTTGTGATTCAAACATTAGGACATGATCAGATCAGGGCATGATGACAATTTGCATGGCATGTGGGAACAGGAGGAAAACATTTTTAGAGCATAGAGGCTGACACGTGACAATTCAAATCACCTGTTTTCCTCCCTTTAAAAGCACTGCACTCAGTGCAACGGCACCCTGACAAATACACATAATGGTCTGGACTGGCTCCACCACCAAATCTTCTCCCAAGCTAAAATTGATGTCCTTGTATGGCAGGTGCTGAATCATCAGGAATAAATATACCAAAGCTTGAATTAAAAGACCCTGAAAGGATATTGTGTACTTTGTTACCAAGTTGCTCAGGTCCTGGGAGAATTGCTGCCCTGTGAAAGAAATGGTTCAGTGACATTATGTGAAGGCCAAACAGAGCCAGAGGCAGCCTACAGGGAGGGTTTGGCCATGGGAGGCAGCCAGCAGCCGTTCCAGCTTCATCTACTGTACTTAGCATATGGCCACTTCTACTCTGAGTCCAGTGCACGTACTGCCAGCTCTCTGCTGGATGGCAATCAATCACACCACAGCCACACAAGTATAGTTTCTATCTTCTGTGTAGCAGTCATAAATGACCAAAAGGTCATTAATAAAAGAGCTTGAGTCTGACTATATCCACATCACTTGGTAAAGCCTATAAAGTATAAATATATAACATAAAATACATGACTGATGCCCTGGCCTTTGGGGTCAGGGAATGCAACTGCAAATCTCAGTGATTCTGTCACCAAACTTATGCTGTGTAATCTCTGCTGTCAAACCCCCGCTGCACTTCTACTCTTGTCTTACCTCACTGCAGTCAAGTTTATTTGAGATACTATTTTAAAAGTCCACAAGAATATGAGTTTGTCCCCACAGCCAGATAAACACCACAGAGATCACTGTGCTTCGGAAAATGCTGTGTTTATGTTACTGAATTCTGTCAGTCAACTGATTCATCATCATTATATGATCCGCTAATAATAGATATGTGTGCAACTCCCACGTAACCTCATAAAAAGGATGTCAAGGATTTCCAGGATGAAGGCGCAAAGCCACTGAGGAGACGAGGATGAGGAGGACAGATATTTCCAGAAATGAGAAAAGCTTCACAGGTCATTTTTTTTCCACAGATGGGACTCATCCGTGTACACAACTTGCACAGCATTAATCCAGAGTTCTAGACAACTAAAAATAGGGATATTAATTCTGTTTAAAAATCACCAATGGCTTATGTAAAATATTTACCGGCTGATTAGAATATCATAAAAGATTATTCTAAATCTCAAAGAAAAGCATGCTATACTTCTTTTATTCCTTTGACAAACACTAATTTGCATCTGCACAACCAGTGGAAGCAAAGGGGGCTGTCACGGCACGCAGATGATGCCATGACTCTGTGGCAGCAGAGCACTTCATGGTGTTCTTAAATTTGTCACTTTGCCAGTAAGGAGAGTCACTAAATTAAAAGTGCATCTGACATTTCTGGCTTGTTATGAGCCACTCAGAAAATAAAATTCAGAAACCACACAGTCCAAACAACTAAATCAAGAAGAACATTGTAATATAATGAGACCAACATTAAGTTTCATGGCCCTGAAAGCTAAAGCTTGAGACTAAAATGGATGTAGCTGCAAATGAGATTGGGCCATGCAATTGCTGCAACAATACAGTTCCAAATTTTATGATCTGCAACAGTTTTATTGTTTGGAATTTTTTAATGCACTCACTGGTGAAGTGAAGAGGGAGGTGATGTGATCACACTGGAAAACACACTCGTTTAAATACTTTTCACACATTCCTCTGTAACACAATTTCATCCATTAATCCAGACTGCTCATATTTTTGCACAAGCCTCATCGATGGCAAAATGCACAAAAAGTATGACAAAGACAGAAAAAAATAATGCAAATGCCTGTAGAAAATGTACAACCAACTGTCTGTTTTTCAAAATGTCTTGATTTTACTGTCCACAGAAATATTTTGCAAAGGCTGTCCCATTCCTCACACAACGTTCTGAGCCCTCACACACTCCTCCACTCAGGCTCCTTTGCTGATCACATAGGTGACATCAATTCAACTTTATGAGGGTTCAGGACTGAGCCATCCCTCAACCTCAGTCAATAATTGTTCTGTGTGTGTGTGTGTGTGTGTNGTATAAATGCATCAGTTTGACTGTATATTTACTCTACACTAAATGGGACACTGGATGGTTTCCGAACAAATTTATTTTAAGCCACAAAGGTAAATTGTCAAGTAGCTAATGACAACACAAAGTATTCCAGCCACAAGCACTGAATACACTTTGTATTCAAAGCATATTAGTGGGAGATTTCAGTCTGCTATTATCCTTTTTGAGCTTTCTGCCTTCGGATAGGCATCCCTCAGTGCCTGTCATTGCTGGGTGAAAAACTCTACACACTTCTTCTATGTTATTATTGGCTAAATTAATGTGCAGTCATGGCACATGATTGTTCTGTTACTCAGCTGTTGACAAACCAGTTTGCTAATCTAAGCAACTATTTATAAAGGACTGCTTAAAAATGGATGAAGAAGTAGAATTCTGATGTTTACATGCAGTTCAATTTATTCCTCTAGTTGGTTTGTCATTATTTCACATGGAATTCTTGATGATGTTATAATGGCTCTGAATGTGCTGTCTTAATTTCTGATTATTTTCCACATTTATTGCCCCATGTTAATCGATAACGATTGAAATGGTTACATTAAAAGAAAGAATATGTTTGATCGATAACTTGAAAAAAGTTTCAGAGCCTAGCATTGCTGACATAAAAAGCTTTGTTGTGCTTACAAGGCAACAGATGAGAGCAGAAAGCTAAAAAGTCTGCGAACATGGACATCTGTCATGGGATACTATTTTTAGAATGTCACTGTTGTCATTTTTTGACTTTGATGAGGAAAAAGCCTGAATTCAGCAGACAGGCTTGACTATTCAACTTTACTATGAACAATAACATTCAACTGCACTGAAATCGCTTGAAACACCTGTTTTTTGTGTTCTCTGTTTCGCTCTAGAGGTCTGTGACACCATTTTTGCAGCTACTGAGCCTAAGTTTTAGCATTCATGTAAACAACTTCCACTCAGTAGGAGAATTCATTACACACAAGAATGAAGGCAGCTCACAGCTCCAGCTAAAACAGATTTTTCTGAGGCGCTACCAAGGTTTCTATGCACATTTCAGATACATATTTCACCTATATCTAAGAGGTTTGATAGTTTCTAGGCTGAGGAGATGCAGTTCAGTATGTTGACAATAGTTTGATCAACTGTGGAGCCACTTCCCAGCTTCCTCATAATGAAAAATGAATGAACCATCAACAAACCTTAAAGGGTAAATATGGTTTTTGTTATTTTCCCTCTTTTTTATAGTGTAATATATTAGGAGTATGTGTTGAACATTGTCATCATAATTTTTTATTTCTTTACTTGTTCTGCAAAGGAGAAAAAAAGAAACACAAATAAATATTGTCACCAATATAAACTTGCAGACACAGACTATATTTCATCTGACAAGTGCTGCACAACAATCTGGCACCAAAGCCTAAATAAGATGCTTTGTATTTTAAACTAATTCTGTTTCTGACACCCTGCAGACCTTCGTGAATAATGAAGTTACTACTACTGCATTTATATACTGTATGTCAGAATAAATACCATCTGTACATGTAATACCATAGAAAGAGATAACGGGCCTTTTGACAATCAACATGCATATATGCAAAGGATAATGAAAAATGCAATGAAAAAAATGAATTACTGTTTTTTGGCAAAATCATTTTGTGACAGAAGATATGACCACAAATACGTGGTCACCTGATGTAATGACCTTTAAAAGATCAGCTGGTCAGGCGATGTTATTCATCAGGCTATCATCTATTTGTAAACTGTTCTTTGACTGTACTGTCCACCTCAAATTACAGAATGCCTTAAAACACAAAGGGAACCCAATGAAATGCTGTTTGAAAGTGATTTATGTAAGATAACGACTTCAGCTTCAGCACAGCATGCCACATCTATAATCAACAACAAATTGAGGCTTCTAAAAATTTTTAAAAATTTAATCATGGGGTAAAATTTAAATTTAAAGGACCATACTGGGCATTTTGCATGTTTGAGCCTAATATATTCAATTTTCAGACACGTAACATCACTAACAACCATTTCCCAAAGGATAAAACTGTATTTCAGCTTTTCTGACATTTTACAAAATCTCTTAATCTTTCAAAATCAAATATTCAAGTGATACACCCACTTAAAAATTGATGTTTCCCCTGCTAAGAGTTACGCAGCCTTATGAAGTCACAGTCCTTTAAATTTTTCGATAAACCAGGTCTTCTTTTGGGATTATATTCCCCGGTGGAGAGATACATTCTCTCTGTGCTTGTTACTGTGCTTATAAAGGCTAAAATTATGTAACTTCTAAAAACAAAACAAAAAAAAAAACAAACCTGAATACACGTCTTGTTTGCAATGATGGATTACCTATCTATCCCAAGAACGTTTCAAGTATCAACAAGTTGATTTTAACAGCGTACCAGAATGAACTGAAATCAATGGTGGTCTAAAATGTTTTTTATTCACCGTTCCAGTAGGTTGAAGGAAAGTAGGAAATGATTGTCAGTAATGTTATGTGTATAAAAACTGTATATATTAGGCTCAAACATGCAAAATGGCGGCATGGTCCTTTAAATAAGTGAAAAAGTAAGACCTAGAATTCAAAATTCAGGAGAAAGTTCTAGATATTAAACTGAAAACTACATAATAATATGAATTTACTTTATCAAGCTCAACCTTGCATGTCTCTGCTGTTGTTAAAGGTCAAAACTGAGAATATTACTGTATGTTGATATTAATTTACCATATTGCATTCTTAGTAATTCAATGGCTCTTGGTGAACAATATCAAGACAAATACAAACTGTAATAGGGATAAACACAAATACTAATTCAACTACAGTGAGATCATCCAAGGCTTTCCGTCACTGTTTATCTGTCTCATATTCAGTCAGAAATGATGGCTATGCACCTCGCTTCACTAGAAGCGCTGAAAACACATACAGGCAGTTGTTAAAAAGAGAGGAGGATAACAAGCCTCTGAGATGCTTCTAATTCTGTGAGGACACAGAGGTCACCACAGCCTGGAGATGTCAACGTAATTGGAATCCAGAGCTGCTGATTCGCTTGAAAAGAGAAGTGTCATATTGACGTGGCCAAGGATGGAGCAGCATGCGTGTTTGATGAAGGATAATGATTCTGACTGGAGCCTTTAATTAGGGAATTCAGTCATAAAATGGAGTGTGAGATGCTTCTTGTCGTTCACTTTATTCTGTGTTTATCATTGCTGTGGTGGTTTTGCAGTGCATTTTCTAGTCGCCAACTGTATCTTCAAATGTGAGTAAACGATAGCACCCGAAATTTTTGTAAGCATTTTATTACTGTTACCATGTATTCCTAAAAAAAAAAAAAAAAAAAAAAAAAGAACATTTCTTCAAATCATATCTACACCTTGTGAAATTAGGAGTTGTACTCATATTGTCATAACATCATCATCATGATATAAGAATAGATATACTTTCAGTAGATTTTGGTTACTGTAGTATCGTCACATGAATTAATATTTTTAAATTAATGTTTTCATGGTTTTACAGGATCCATAACAATCTTTATGCATGATGCATGCATGATAAACCTTCAATGCTACAGTAATCTGATTGATATCATACATGACTTGTTGCTTGAACGGCACGAGGGAAAGGATACCAGGTGAGGAAAGGCATCCACAGATTGCTTCATCTGATTTTAAGAAAATGAGTCATGAATCAATTTACAGTCGCATAATCCAGGTCTGTTACTTGGCGTAATCCAATATCAGGTTATACAGATTTCACTTTGATTACAACGATGCTTACATTAAAAATTCATTTATTGCTTAAAGGACCATACCGTCCATTTTGCACTGTTTGAGACACATGTTTGATGCATTTTTCATACAAGCATACTACTGGAATGGTGAACCAAAAAAAAGTTTTTCCTACCTTCCAGACTGCCATTGGTTTCAGTTCACTCTGGTACGCTATTAAAATCAACTTTTTGATACTTGAAACTTTCTTGGGATAAGTAATCCATCACTGCCAACAAGACATGTATTCAGGTTTTTTCAAAGTTATGTAATTTTAGTATTTAAGCGTAATAAATAGCGCAGACTGAATGTATGCCTCCACCAGGGAATATAGTTCCAAAAGAAGACCTGCGTTCATCGAAAAATTTAAAGGACCATGACTTCATAAGGCTGCTTAACTATTAGCAGGCGAAACATAGATTTTTAAGGTGAGTGTATCTCTTGAGTATTTGATTTTGAAAGATTAAGAGATTTTGCAAAATGTCAGGAAAGCAGAAATACAGTTTCATCCTTTGGGAAATGGTTGTCAGTAACGTAACGTGTATGACAATAGAATATACACGTTACTCAAACATGCAAAATGGCCGGTAAGTTTTAATGTGCATGTAAATTTACTGAATAAGAGTAACATCCTCTTGAATATTAGGTGTGAGTTTGGCTATGGATCTCATAACTTGGCTTGTAAATCCACTTAACTCTGGCTGTATATAAATTGATATTTAAAACTGAGATGAAAAAGGAGGCTTCTGGCTGTTTCCCAGAGCTACATTTGACTGTAGTGAAAACCAGAAACTAATCATAGCAATGTTATTTGTAACATCAAGTAGGCACACACACACACACACACAGGGAAAGCAAACATAATTTATCCATATTATTTAATATCAGTTTGATTTTGTTTAGAGCAAGCCTGACAATCAAAATTTTCTGTCCTTCCAGACAATGTAACTGTCCCCAATATGACTGTTTCCTGTCTGCATCCTCCTTCTCAGCACACTGTAGGTTATTAGCATGTTTCCTTTACCTTTCTCTGTGTACCTGAACCAAACCCCTGCCAGCTGTGTGGTGAGATAAGGGCTATATATCTAAAAATAACCCACTCATTCAGGCTACAGAGCATGTCGTGTCATTCAAGGTTTTTCTTTGTGTCTGATAAAAACTTCTCAAGATAGAATGTTAGAAAACTGTAAAAGACTGTAGGAGATAGCATCACTTCTTCCTTCCGTGTTGCCTTGCTTCCTCTTCTCATGCTTTGTAAATTAATGTTCTCTGTTCTTGTTCTTTGCCTCCTCTATTTTACTTTCTTCGTTATTCCCTTTCTTTACTTTCTTACTTCCTTCTTACATTCTCCTCTAATCAATCTCCTCCTTTTTCCTCCTTTGGTCACATTCTTAATGGTTACCCAGCACTGCAAATAATTATTCACCTTTCTTCTTCTATGCTTTCATATTTCTTGTCTTTCCTTTACTGTACACTTCTCTTAAAAGGGAGACATATTTCATATTTCCGTGTTCTTACTTTCATTAAGGCGTCTACGCACCAGTGTGTGGACTGAGTACACGAAACTATTTTCGGCACTTTCTTTGAGGCAAAAACATCCGCTCTGTTCTGACTGGCCAGCTGTGTCAGACCTGAGCATAGACTACAAAACAAGCAGGTTCACAGACACTCACCCTCTAATATTGAACTAACCAGGTGTGTATGTGGCTCAATATTGACTTTAACTTCTTAACATTCAAATGAAGAAGTAATCAGAAAGGAAGCTTTCAGGGCAGTTCAGCACCTATGGGTTTGTGGTTGCATTTTTTTTTATAAGCATCAAGCTCAAGTTTAGCTACTCTAACAATGTTCAACCCATGCTCTCTATCATCTTTATCTAAGTTAGATAGACAGAGACATTTCTGCCTTTAAAGGCAAAAATCTCTCTGTCTGTGGCACCATTATCTCTAGAACCCGGCACTGTATCGAGTTGAAATTCGTAGGTTTCTTGCTTGGGACCCAAGGACATGCAGTGTTGCGTGTTTGGATGCGGTTCTCGAATTGAGCTGTGCCGGTAAAAAGTAGTCCACGGGGCAGGATACCCTCTGGGCGTGGCAGCATATGCTCCGGTCCAGTGGCACGGTCTCAACCCAAACAAAGCTAGCTCACGAGGATGTGCAGAACAACATTATGGAAGGCTGCGGCGCACACCATAAAGTCCGGCACGTTCCAAACAGGCATGTTTTGAACAGGCACTGCACTAGTTATGATTAAAATGAGAGAAAACAACAAAAAAGCCTACGTCCCCTTTAATCTCACTACTCTTCCCTTCATTTTGTTGACATTTGGCTGCCAAAATCTATCAGTGCTACACACACACATCAATCATATTATTCCATCCAGTTTTTAACAGGTGCTGTGTAACAAACTAAAGTGAAGCTTTAAGAAAAAAAAAGTCTCTTTTATTATTTACTGCAGCGTTTTGGTCTATAATACAATGTTGTCATGTACATGAAGATCCATGAGATGCCACGGTTGCTTGTTTTCTGACAGACAAGTCACAGTTACTGAATCTAAGTAAAGAGTGAATAATTTTTAGCTAAGCAAATGTATTAAACATTTCATAAATCTGATAGAACTAGACAGTCCAAGAACAGCAACTGCATTTCCACCCAACTTATTCACATATTTCATCATCATCATCATCATCATAACCTTTACTTAAACAGGGAAAGGCCATTCAATGCGCATTTCTAATTATCTGATTAAAGGAAATGCGAATTGGTGCGTGTTTCCATCAACTACGTTATGCGAGTTATCTCAGAAAATGATTTAATTCTACATAAACAAATGTCCACAGCAAAACACACAGCATGGAGAGTTTAATGAAACCCTTGGTGTGGGAAGGATGCTTAGACTATTACAGCCCGTAAGCATACACGGCCTTATTAAATGTTGCCAACAGACGCCTGAGAGCGCGTTGCCATGGCGATCTATAAACTCGCCAAGTGTGCCAAGTACCGTATGGTGGGTGAAACTTTCAGTGTGGGTAAAACAATTGCTTGCGCGGTGTGTCAAGATAGTTGTGAAAAACCAACATGTTTTTCGGATAGAACGAATAACGGATCCATCGATCTGCAGGTGCTTGTTGACAACCACCTGCTCTTCTGAGGTGTGTGTGTGTGTGTGTGTGTGTGTGCGTGCGTGTGCGTGTGCGTGTGCGCGCGCGCTCACCAGGCAGCACACGTCGCATCTTCATCAAATGCGAATAACCTGTTTTCATCCACTTTAGTCGCATTTTGTCTTATGTGAATAATCACTTAATCCACCTCTGCCAAGCGCATAAATTTTTAATGCGAATTTTGGAGTTAACGCGAATTAACGGTGTTTCCATTCAGGCTTTCTAATGCGCATATTCAAACTTCACCTAAAAATATGTGGATGGAAACACACCTAGTGCACTTAGTGATACATCAGTTTGTTTTGTTTGTTTTTTTGTGGGACAAGAACCTTCAGAGAAAAGTGCTTGTTGTCATGCTGAAGCTCAGATATGCTTTAATGATTTGACTGTTGTGTGCATGTTGTGTTGTTACTCCACTCAAAATGAGAACTGTTGACAAGAACGATACAGCACAAACACAGGGGTGATGCCTGCAACAGTTAACATTCTCCGCTGAATTATTTTAATGTGTGCATGTTTTAAAACTGTGTGTGTGAGTGTGTATTTATGTGCATGTGTGTGTGCATGCAGCATGGTACACTGGGATAAGTCATTTTACTACATCAGTTAAGGAGAGAGAGTCAGAGAGAGAGAGAGAGAGAGAGAGAGAGAGATTCCAGACATGGTGTAACTTTAATTCTTTTTAAATGAGTTTAGGTGTTAAATGATTCTAGAGTAAATTAAATTCCACAGCTATCATTAGAAAAGTTGCTATGAAAGAGCCTTCTGGTGGGAAATTGGTTCCACGAGCATCTCGGCCAGATAAAGGCAAGAATTTGTTTTTTAATTTCTGACAAGCTGCACTCATTTTGAACCCAGAGGCCCTGCAAGGCAACAGTGTCTCATTATTTCTATTTGAAAGCGGTGTCCCATTGAAATCCATCATAAAATGTAACCTCAGATTATTCAGGTGACTGAAACCTCCTACTTCTAAACTACACAGCTCAATTTCTCAGTTCTGTTTCAACTAGGCACAGTAATCTTCAATTATTAACAAAACGATTTCCATTCTATAATCAATCAGTATTTAAAACTTCCTCCAACAACCTCCAAATGCTTTTGTTGCACATTATTCATTAAAATAATATAACTAGCACACAAATAGTGGGGAAAATAACGATTTACTGTATTTAACAACGAAACTACAGAAACTACTATGAAACTACTTTTGGTTCAGTTTTCTATATTTTAATTGAAACAGCATGCAGCAATCATATTTTCCCAAATTCTAAGCAAAACACATCTGTTTTTTTTTTTTTTTCCATGTAAGCTGCCAAAGTTTAAACACACCAAAGAATAATCATTCATGCTCAACATGAGCGGCTTTTTTCCCCTCAATGCTAACAAACATCATCATTTTAGACAATTAACCTCATTTATACAAACTAAAATCTTAATGAGACACAAAATCTGGCAAGTAAGGCAAAGAAAAGTCCCACAGAGTTTGTAACGGTATCTGGTGATAGAAAATGAAAACTAAACAACATTACTGATGAAGAAGATAGAAGGTGAAATGTCTGAATAAGTCCATGTATGTCTACTTTATGTGTAAATGTTGTTCTATGCAACCATGTATGTCTGCATACCTGCACATGTATGATGTGCAGGTATGCTCTATGTAGGGCTGAAAACTGCACAAATACACTGAGAGTGTATTTTGTTTCATCTTTTTCAGCTCCTTCCACCTCAGCTCTATCAAGGTTCTAACACAGTGTTCTTAAGGACCCAAAGCACAACTCGTCTGACCTTTCCCCTCCTGTTTTTTGGCCCCTAAGCCCAGTCCATTCAGTCTACTAAGACACTGAGCACACAGAGGGGAAGCAAGCTAAAAGTCTGTATGAAGAAAGAAGCAGATTATATATAGCCACTGATTAAGGCAGAGATGGGAACATGACCTACATGCATACCAACATTTTCTCTCACTTTCTGCTACAGAACAAGCCTTCGTCCAGGACCAGGACTCTACAACTGGGAGAATCACTCTAATTATAACACCAGAGTCAGATTCCAATACACACCTCATTAATATTTTTCTCATTATTGGGTTAATAATGTTTTTAGAGGTGTGAGAGACTTGGGAGAGCCGATGCCACACCAGTGAACCTTCACTTTGAGTGAAACTTTGCTTTCAGTGAAACTGGTGTGTAGGTAAAAATGACTGCTTCGATCTGTCATGTGCGTATTGTCTATCACTTATAGTTGAAACAGGTAACTTCCTCTCACAAGCTCTCAAAATAGCTGCTCCCCTGAGAGACTTTGGTGAGGGAGGAGGGATACATACTGTAGTTAGACAGAGAGGGCTTTCTCCTTCCTCATCAATCTCTTAAGATTTCGTCCCACTGCTGGTAACCGGGTATCCAGCGAGCTCCAACAGAGGCAGCACCAGCAGGCAGTTGCAGGGAGCAGCCCTGACTGAGATTCAGTCCAGATCCTTTTATCAGCCATCCGAGGTTGATTTAATAGCCCTGTTTCTGGATGGTGAAAGTGCATGATTCTACAGCCAGCCAGTCCCTTTTGCCCCTCATCTGCCTCCCCAGGCCATCAGCTCTGCAGCCCATTACCCACAACCGCTGTGCTGCGCTGTCTGGACTCATGTAGACATGGAGGAGACTCAGAGCCAAGTCAGAGGAGTGAGACAGGCTCAGGCAATGAGTACATACGTGTGTGTGTGTGTGTGTGTGTGTGTGTGATTATGGATCACATTATCATCTTATCATTATNGGCTCAGGCAATGAGTACATACGTGTGTGTGTGTGTGTGTGTGTGTGTGATTATGGATCACATTATCATCTTATCATTATGAGACACAAATCACAATTGATCACAGTCAATTGTCAAAGGTTTCTAATTTTGCACACTGTAACACATAGAATATCTCCTTTAATAAGGCTAATTAGGAAATCATCTTATCAGGTTAATAACATTTTTTAGTAATTTTCATATCTGCTTGTTTGTTGCCATACGTCACATTTGGGCATAAATGCTGGGTTGAGTGGGAACAGTTTGTGTCTGCAAATTGATTTTACTTTAATTGAATTCAGCATGAAATTTATTGGCTTCTGCCTTAATTAGGAACTGGCTAAGGTTAGGGTAAAGCTTAAGCTTAATGATGTATAAATTATTGTTAATCCCCAAACTACACTATACAATACAGTACATATACGATACAGCATATTTGCATAGATTTGTATACCACCTGATAGAAATGTAGTTTTTTCTGCTTTGAAGTAAAAATGGAATCAAATTTGGAAATTATCACATTGAGAATGATTTGTTTGGTTAATGTAATATACAGTAGCTGTGATGGAGATTACCCGAGACATTTCATTCAAATTGACAGATGTGTTATCGGTGACCTTATCACCTGAGCATGTCTATTTAGCAGGTGAACAGATTGACAGGTGACAGGCGGAAGGGAACGCTGACCTTCATGGTCTTCACTTGCACATCTAATGAAGCATAGATTAGCCTCTCTTACTGCAAATCAAAGAGAAATCTGAGGAGGAGGAGGAACACTTATAGCACCACAACTTGAAGAGCTATTTTATTTTCACTTACTTGTTTTCGTTCTGTTTGTGTGGGTTCTGGTGGTAAACAAATATCAAACAATTGTAGTTTAGCTTCATGCATTCTTTTACAGTACATTATCAACTTATTGTTGTTTTGGTTGTTTTGATTGAATGTGGTTATAGCACAGTATGAAGCAAAATATGAATGCAGAGCAGTTCAATTCTTGCATATTTTCGGGGCATTAATCACAGCTGTTATTCTATAGCATCACTATTTTTGAGGCACTAAAGGCAAGAGTTCTTGCTGAGAAAAATCAAGCTTTTCTCTTGTTTGCCGGCATTTGCGCTAAAGGACTCAATTGATCTGACTCCGTTTGAAAAAGTAGCTCATGTGCAGATTTTTTCTCCCAGAATTTACTTCAAAAACACATAAGCTTCTTTTAAAGTTTGATTTAGACTTTGCATATCTACTGTAGATATTTAGGTATGGTCTGGTACAGACATACTGTATTTCCAACAATATCTGGCCTTTCCTCTGCCAAGTTAGTCCTAGGTAGACAGGCAGATAAGTAGATACAGAGAACACTTTCACAATGATTGAGTGAGCCATGAACACTCATCTAGTGATTGTTTTCCTGATTGCAAATTACTGTACTTATTGACAAGGATCGCTGCTAAAGCTGTAGACACTCAGTGCTGCTGCCTATTGTGTGGTGGATATAATGGCTCTACACTCAAACTCATTGTTCGAGGTCCAGAATTTCCATAATTCTTTTGACCTTGGCATTTCTATTCTATGCAATATAAAAGACTCTATTATAGTACTTCACACACACATATTGCAGCCAGTAAACAATAAACCAAATAGTACAGGTAGGGTCAGCAGGTCTTTTCAGCCCTTGGATGGTAGAGACATTTAATGCACTATTCTAGTCTGAGGGAACCATGGTAGCCAAAAATGCTAATGGAACAACTAATGCAAACTTTTTCAGGAGAGTAACAACTTCCACATCTGTCAGAACACCTCAACCTGATCCATGAAAAAAGCCGCAAGGTCACATCATTAGCCATCTTGTTAACAATCAAGTCAGGTGCAGCATGACTGTCAACACATTTTCCTGCAAAGTATTCTTAGTGTTTAGGGAAGTCATGCTCAACAATGAATATTACATACTCAGACAACAGCAGCAGTACAGCAGACATGACAGAAACAATGCTCTTACTGAATACAGCACTGTTTGACCATCTTTCCAGATCTAAAACATCGGTCTGTGGTCATGTTTGGACAGGACAGCAATAAGTGCTTTTCCAAACTAATCATGTTTCCACTCATACTGTCATCAGTCACATCTTCAGAAACCCACACTCAATTACTCGTATAAACTCATCTGAACAAGCAGA
The DNA here is from genome assembly GCA_014773175.1 of Lucifuga dentata. NCBI lineage: Eukaryota > Metazoa > Chordata > Actinopteri > Ophidiiformes > Bythitidae > Lucifuga > Lucifuga dentata. The sequence goes on from VXCM01000438.1 coordinate 39,151, forward strand.
ACTACCAAAATTATATTTATTTTTGCATTTATCTTATTGCAAAATGCAGTTTTGCATTTACCTATTTATACATACATACTTTTTTGTACACAGACGTGAAGCAAAAATGCATCACGAGTAGCCTCTCCAGGAACAACTATACAAAGTATTTATATGGGGTAAAATAAGAAAATATCATCAAGTACCAAAGTGAGAAAAATAATTATTCTACTGTGCCTTCATAAATAGTCCAACCTCAGTACTTTGAAGTTCACCTCTCCCCTCCTGGCACTGAATCTCAGGAAGCTTGTGAAAAAATAAGAGCAGAGTAAATTCGCACTAAAGGTGACACAGGATCTCTAGTGAGACAGTTTGCCTCGAGGCATGAAGTGATATGACTTCATAATGCAGTTAAATCAATTCCTCACAAGGCATTTTTACACTGAGCACCTATGTGACGCTTCTGTTGTGACTTCAGTTAGCAGACAAGATTTCTCAGAAATATGACAAAAACACACACATACACAACAATCTGTATAAATAAACAAAAGGTGCTTTTTTTTCCAGTGAATAAGGTCATGACCTCTCTAGTGTAAACATCAGAAAATTGAAAAAGAAAGTCAGTTTGCTGGCATTTGTTTTGAACCTTCTGCAATTAATTTGTTTCCCAAACACATTTGCAGCCACAAATGCTTGCGCCGGTATCAGCATCAGCATAATGTAAACTCAACGTAAAACGTTCAGGCATATATATTATCTCAGTAAATATATCTTGTCTGTATTTGGTCAGACAACAGGCTGTGCAACATTTTCTTGAAAGAGTTTAAGTAAAAATTGGAATTTTTAGTCATATTCATGTTAAATCAGATCACTAAATGTAGGATATTTTTGCTGCATCTGGTCTTATTTTCAATTATTAGCTCTGTCCCACAATGTATTCTGCAACTATCTCCTTATTTGGCAAAGTGTATGTGAGGCAGACAAAATGCCATGAGTGTTTGTGCTGGCAGATAAATGCTACAAGACCCGTCATTACTCACACTGGCAGTCTCCACTTAGCTGTAGTGTACTGAAGAATGAGGTAAGACGTCTTTAACTCTCAATTTAAATATTATTATAGAAAAATATAAAAGACAATTCAGTCTTTCTATTAAAATCATAAAGTGCTATAATAACTGCAAATATAGAACTAAGAGAGCAGAGCGAGAAACAGATGTGGCAGTATTCTGACCGGCATTTAAATGTGTGTGTGTGTATGCATTTACTCACCCCAACGTTGTCATTGTGACAATAGTGTACCAGAAAGAGGCTGGGATGCTGGTGAACTTGCTGGAGCTGGAGCCTTTCTCTGCATAGAACATGACCGTAGCAAAGATGATGATGGCCATGGTGAGGGAGAAGAGGAGGAAGCCCAGCTCTGAAGCACAACTCTTTAGCGTGTAACCCAGGATCCGCAGGCCCTGCGAGTGACGGGAGAACTTGAAGATACGAAAAACTCGAAAGACGCGCAGGGTGACAAAGGCACCACTCACGTCCTCGTTATTGGTCATCACTAGGCCGATGTAGTATGGCAAGATGGCCACCACATCGATGATGCTCATCACCGAGCGCATGAAACGGTAACGGCTAGGTGCAGCAAACAAGCGCATCAGGTATTCCACTGTGAATATCATGACACAGGCAGTGTCCATGCAGAAGAACGCCACTGTGTAGCGCTCACCACACGGCATGTCTTTCTGGTTGGCGGTGGAACCACAGGGCACCGTCTCTACCACGTTAGTGATGACTGAGATGGCGATGAAGAAACCGGTCACATAGTAGAAGACCAGAGCCATTGTGGAAGTGTGTGGGTTCTCAAAGGCCCGCCACATGGTCTCCCTGAAGTTCATGTTGGCAACCTTCAGATCCTTGCTCTCCTCCTGATCATCCTGCAGCCGTTCTAAATTCTCTCTCTTTCTGTCCTTGTATTCTTCATAGCAGCAATCACCAATGATCTCGGGAATAATGCCAAAGAAGGTCAGTTCCTCATCATATGCTGAGATGCAGTCATGACGGGGATAGTGAAGCTTACCAGTCCGGTAGAAGTTGAGGATGCTTCGGAAAGCATCCGGGTCTCGGTCAAAGAAGTACTCTTTGGTTTCCTCGTTGTAAAAGAACTCCTTCTCAGAGCTACCTAGAAGTGTGTCTGGGTAGCGGTCCAGGGTGGTTCTCCAGGTCTGAAAACGACGGCCGCTGACATTGAGGATGAGCAGCTCATCCTTCCTCTTACTGTTGTCTCTTGGAGCAACAGGCATGGGGCAGTTGGCAACAGGCATCCAGCCAATTGCTGCTGCCCTCGCGAAAGGGAGCCATGCAGCTACTCCTGTCGCCATTGTGAAGCAAAGGCTTAGAAGTAGTCTTCCTCACCTTCAGATGCGTCTTTCCTTGAAACCAACTGGCATCTACAGGACATGACAATGAAATAAGAGGAAATATAAAATTGGAAATGTAAAATAATGTACTCAACAGAAAGCATGATCAGCAGCGTGCCAGAATGGCAAAAAAAAAAAAAAANAAAAAAAAAAAAACACAAAAAAAAAACCGAAGGAGAATATTGTTTGTTGCATTTTGAACTCATCATCAGAGAAGAATTTGATGCTATTAAGAGAATGGCAACCTCATTCTCTCATCACATTTCCTGTCATTTTCCACTACCTAAAAATCTGACAGAGCTCACCTTAAATAAAAACCACTTTCCAGTTTGGAGGACAAAGCAGATTTATGGCACAGGCAGCACAAGGTGAAGACTTTTGAGGTTGATACCCAACTTCAACATAAAAATTATGATGTAATCTTATAAAATATATATTAAAGACTGCAACAGTTTGCTGGCATAACGTTTCTGTCATACTGTTGCATTCTAATGCCTGCTGGTAAACCACTTCACAGGTATCTGATTCTGTTTTGGAGCTGTTGGACTATATTTGCCCAAACATGCTTCATGTACAAATACAAATAATGAACTGACAATTTGACACAACACAATTAAAACCATAAAAGTATTATAGATCAATGCACAGCGTCTCTGGACTGTCGGACAGGAATAAGCACTATTGTCAGGGACTTTGAAACCTGTTGAATCGGAATGTGTAACCTCTGTTACCAGAGCAATGGGATGATATTTGCCATTACAGACAAATTGTAAACTATATGTGCATATGCCAATAAAACGTGTAAAATATATATTTTTCACCCTGAAAATAGATATTTCATGCGAGCTCCGTTTACCTCCAATTCCATTAAATCTATGAATATTCAGTCAATTACGAAAGCAGCTCAACATATTCTAAAACAGTGGGTAAAATGCATTAATAACACAAACACACTCACCGATCAAGCGTGGGGAGCAGAATCCCAACTCTTCCACGGAGAAACACGGAGTTTGTTTGAAGAGCGAGTCCTCAGTCAGAAGTGAGCCATGAAGCAGCGAGGAGGAGCAGGGGCGCCTTCATCAGCCCACGGCACCCACGGGAGTCCAATCAATCAGCCGCTGACAAACAATCACGAGGCTACGAACGGACGGTGTGGAGCACGAAAAGTGGACATTGTTCTCTCCAATTCTACATCGTAACTTCTCCGGTTCTGGTGAATGTTTGGAAAGTGAAATATGCCGTTGGAGAGCAGCAACGCTTCGCTTCTCACGCATAAAGTACACACACACACAGAAAGAGAAAGAGAGAGAGAGAGAGAGAGAGAGGTGTGTGTCTCCTTCAGCTGTGTCATCAGCCTCCTCTTCCTCACATGTGACAGCATCACGGTAGTACACTATACTTCAAAGCAGTCCAAAGTAATAACTCAGGAGATTAGAGATTACTGCAGGACAACATTTCAAATGAAATGCTAAAAATGAAAATAAGGTCACACGCACACTTCCCCTTTTTGCTGCTGGAACATTCTAGAAATATTATAGTGATTTTGGTAGGTGCACCGTTTGTCATCCTGCAGCAAAAACTTTCTAATATCTCATCATGAGACAGTTCCAACAGCTGCATGAAGGAGCATGATTACATCAAACTGCAACAGGAAAACTGAAAACTTACATTTCTTATCCCTTCTCCAGCTTCTCTTTCAGTCGACCTTATTTCATTCATCAGTGATTCATTTCCTTTGTTTTGGCTCTTTCTTACGTTCAGCCATTCTTATCTTTTTTACTACTCATTTTTATTGCCTCTCTCTCTTTTCACATTTTCATTCAGGAGGTGAATTAATAGTGTGCATTTTCTTTCTTTTCTCCTCATGTTGCTTCAACTCACTCCCACACTGGGATGCAATCACATACGCCAATGTAAAACCAAAATCTAAACTATTACACTACACTTAGCTGTACATATGCATGGATGTGTGTGTATGTGTGTGCGCATTGTGGGTTTTAGAAGTAGAAATAGCTTGCCTTGGTCTTTCTTGCTTGTTGGATTGATTGATTGATTGATTGATTGAGTCTTTTTTGAACTATTGGCAAAAGAACTTAAGAGCAAAAGAGAAGAGAATTTATTAAGCAAAGTATTAAACAAGAAAAAAATTACATCCTCTTTTATTTTGCTCAAACAAGCCTTCATCATCAAACCGTTAGCAGACTGGTGCCAAAGGAATCGCTTATAAAAACTTGTCATCTAGACGAAGAAGGAAAGCCCCCCAATGGCGTTCCCTCCCATCTTCCACTTCACTCCCAATCAGCACGGCCTCAACATCGGCACCTCAGGGGACTGCTGTGGCTGATGACTGAGGCCTTTGAATGGATGGCCTTGTGTGTGGCCGTGCAGATGAGAGAGGCTGAGGGAAAGGAGAGGGAGGGAAAGGGTTGTGTGGTCTGGCTGTTTAGACAGATAGGCCTTTGATGGACTCTTGTACATTCAGATGCTCAGTTCAAGTTCTGGCACGTGGTGTAAAATATTTATGAATTGAATCTTTGAACATTTTTGAAGTTGCAGGGTTTTCCCACACCAAGGCTTGCATTTATTTTAAATGTCATATTAAAGCTTTTGAGTCTTAGAAAGAGAATGTACTAGCTTTAGCGATGTTTTTTTTTTCTTCTTGCGTTGCAATGCAGGGCATACAATTTGACAGGTTACATAGAATATAACAACATATTTTTCAATGAATAGGTACACTTACTGCAATTTTGAAATGATATTATGGATAATAACCTATTATGACGCTATATCATAAAGGAGGAATCTGGGGTTACACTATCTTCTTCAGTTCTTATACACAGTGATCACTTCTTTTTTGCTTTGTGCACAAGAGAAATAAATATTTGTGTTGTATTAGGTAGTGTTGTGTATGACACTTGGTGGGGCTATGGGACACCTTAGGGTTAAACTTAATAAAGCGTGGTGGTGACTGAGGGGCTGCGGGTCTGGATGGCTCTGATTTATGTTCCTCCATTTGTGACACCACAGTTTGTGCACACAGGTGAAAAGATGAAACAATTACATTTTGACATTGTCTTTATGGCCTTAAATATCACCCAAATCTGTCAAAAGTCAGTCAGTAATCCTCTTGGTTCTGTGGATGCTTTTGTCACTCCCACTCTTTTCAATGGCATGTTCATACCTCTGGTGTGGCAGTTGAACTGTAGAGAATTTGAGGCTTTCAGATTTTGATTGAATAAGGGTATGTTTAGAAATATCCTTGAACGCACAAAAGGAGGCAGAATGAACTCTGGGAAACTTTGTATTTTGCAACCAAATAAAAATGGCAACCACCATTTAAATACAATGTCTTTTGAGGTAATGTGATTATGTTTACTGCAAAGTTTGTTTCCTAAATCCTTGCTAATCCACCAGGGATGGGCTTTGACAGTAGCTTTCCAACTTTATTTAATTCTGTATTTCCTCAGGCAGAGGGAAATACATTTGATACATTTGTTGATCCACAATAAATCCTTGTGCAGAAAGTTTTGAGAAAATTAAGACTCACAATAGTGAGCTTTATCCCACTGAAACAGGACAAACAAATAATGTCAAGAATAAATAAAATTATAGGCTTTGCATTTTGCATTATCCAAGTGTGCTGATTAAGGATGCTGTATAACTTGTTCTCTGAAGTGCAGGTATAATCAGTCACAATATGTCAGGCTGTATTTAAAGATATAGTTTATATGATGTCTGTAATAGCTCAGTAACTGATTTCAGTTGCTCAGTGCTAAAGGAACATATGAGACTTGAATGTTATTCATCTCTTCTGGTTGCTGATTGGATTATATGAATTATTCCCCCATACCCTGGGACAAACTCCAATCTGCAGCCATTAATATGACTTGTTTTTCAGCTTGACTGAAGCGTTTGGTCAGATGCTACCATAAGATGTTAGATTTAGGTGTTTTGATGATCAGTATGTCACAAACAGTTTCTCAGAGTTATTTCTTAATTCATCCCCTTAACTTTTTTGGTTTGCATGGTTTTGAGCAAACATTTTACTCTGCACTTGAGTTGTGGAGCTCAATCCATAGGACAAATACAATGCAAACAAAAGTCTTAGAAGTGTATTGTAGATTTAGAGCCAGAAGTAATGGATTTACAATATTAATGCCCTGAATATTTACCTTCACTTGTGATCAGTTTTAGAGAAGTGTAATTGACAGATACTGTGTCTAAACTCAAATAAACTTATAATGGGATTACATCAAGCTTTTCTGTAAAAACTGAGGGTCATGTAATGTGGGTGTATTCAAGTAGTCTTCTATCTCTGAAAGATTTAAATCCAGTAGAAGGGGGACTTTAAAAGCCTGTTGTTTCTGTTTGATCAGATATCTCATTAGAAAGTTTACTCTGACCTGACTCAATGCTGACTCTTATTCATGTATTCAAAGTCAAGATGCACACTGCACGTATTAATTGATTCATTCAAAGATGAAAGAGGTATTGTCTCATTAGCTAAAGCCTTGGAGCTTCAATCCTAAATGTTTGTAAAGCTGCTTACATACATTTCTGTCATTAACTAAAAAAAAAAAAGAAAAAAAAGAAAAAAAAAACAACTCAGAAGCAAAGACTGACATTGTAAAATCTCACCTTGCATAATTTATATATTGAACAGTCTTCACAGTGTAATCAATGATAATTGCATATGAGTGATTAACCTGTAATTTTACTGTCAAACCCCAGTCATCTGTTGTCATGCACGCCAAGAGCTGTAAATGTTGTGGGTTTTGCATCCTTCTTTACCTGATAAGAATCAGTCCATAGCAATTTGCCATTAATCTACCATCATCCATTCATCTATAAAACATGCTATCATATTGTAAGTCTAGATGCTAGATACAGGGGTGATTTACTGAGAGCTGAATGCAAATGTCACTGCTGTGTTAACCTCAAAGAATGTGATTTATCTCCATTTAATAAGTGTTTAGACAGAGAGACAGAGACCTGGGATTTGGTGAGTTTAACAAAGAAGGACAAGGTGGTCAAGGAAATGAAGGAAAGGTACTAAGATGGATGGAGGCCGAAGGTGTCCTCTAAACAGGCATGCAGCTGGAGAAGTAATATTTTAAGAGGCTTCATGAAAATAACAAAGGAAATAGATAATAGAAAGAAAGGAGAGTGTGTACTTTTTGAGTATGAAAAGAGTGTATTATAAAGACAAGGCAAGGATGTGGTGTGGCGATTAATAAATGCATACAAATGAAAACCAGTAGCACTTTTTGCATTTGAATTGTCATCTTGTGACTCAGTTCAAAAAGACTCAACCTTCACTACAACCTTCAATATCTGCAAGGCACAAAGCAGAAAAACACGCATGAATCCTAATTATCCAACCTGTTGCTACGCAGAAAAATGCTAAGAATTACAGACAAATTAGGAAGTAATTACAGTGTTGAGCAACATCCTTCTCACCATCATTTGTTTGTCCTGACTGGTTGTATGAGAGAGCTGATTTGATGCCACCACCGGTTACAGAGAGACGACTCTGGAAACCTCTGTAAAGCTTTCAACAGCACAGCAGATATTAACACGCAAAGTTCCACGTGTAATTTATAGCACCTCACATCATACAAATTAGAGGTGCATTCTACTAAAGGCGAGGGAGTCAGGAATCAGCTTTTCTTATATACTCTGCCACTGCCATAAGTCTAACAGAAATAGTGCATGAGAATGTTTATGACAGTGATGTAAATCACACAGAGAAAGTGTAGGCACATAAAGTTTATGGATCATTTAATCAATTATACATGGAAAGAGTGATGTTCTTGTATTATAATTTGGATGTTAATGATTCAGAAAATTGCTGGTATATGACCTCAAGTTCATCTGTATATGTTTTATTGTTGTGTTATGCTTTAAATTGATAAATATATGAAGCAGCGTTACATAAATAAGCAAACATATTGTATATTTTGATCCACCATTCAGTATCCCTCACTGAATGGTGGATCATGTTTTTATGTATTTAACTGAGCTGTAGAGCTCTGAATGAAATCCAAATTTGTACTGATAGCATGTACTGTACAAAACAATAATAAAGTGGAAATATACCTTTTCTATCTTATAGTTCAGTGTTATAATTAAAAATCGAATGAGTGCAGTGAAGAGTCCAAGGGCTCAAGCCGATTTATGTCACATCCATAATAAATTACATACAGACTAGTAATGAATATTTTGAATTATAGCAGCTCTGGCTGACAAAATCATTGGCCTTAATAGGTTCAAAAGAGATAAACTTCATCCTGTAATAGCTTTGACTGGTGTTTTCTGGGTATGCACTTGCAAACAAACAATGAAAATACATCCCATAACAAGAAAGCATTTTAAGAGCACATACCTCTGCCAAGGCCAACAAAATCCTCAATAATAAAAAATACTAATATTAAAATATTAATATTAAAAAGTGCTGTTTGTTTTGATGAGCTGTAGACTTTTATTTTACAGCACATTCAACTTCATACTTCATATTCACTGTTATTGTCAGCTATGCTAATGTGGCTCTGCTCTGATCACCAACATCAACCCGCTCCGCACACTGCCACACATACCTCCCTCTCTCTCTCTCTCTCTCTCTCTCTCTCTCTCTCTCTCTCTCTCTCACACACACACACACACACACACACACACACACAGCCAGCACAACAGTGTGTACATAGTGATCTCTTAAAGGAGCCATGCCACCTTTACAACAATAGGATAATAACTTCTTCTGGATTCTGGATCCAGAATATGATCCAGATTACCTCCAAAATTTATTTACCTCTTCCTCTTAACATTATCTGTCAGTCCCCCAGGTTTCATCCAAAACTATCCATAATTTTTCATGAAATCCTGCTATCAAACAAACAAACAAACACTGGCGATTACGTCTTTGGTGGAGGTAACAAATACACATGCACATTGAAATATGACTACAAGAGGATGAAACCATCATCTCATCTCTCCTGTCTTGATCTAGTTCTAATGTTTTGTATAATTATCTACACCAAAGTTATTCAGAAACATCAAAAGACACAAGACAGCCACTGGATTGTCCTGAGGGAAATATCCTGAATGGCAGTTTGTAAAAATTCCACTAAATCCATTTTAAATCCTATATCTGCATTAGACCCCATGCAAAAACACAAAAACATTTGGGCTTTTAAGCAACAGACATAATCTTCACTTTTGTGAGGGTTAATAAGAGAGAAAGACAGACAGAGAGAGAGAGAGAGAGAGAGAGAGAGAGAGAGAGAGAGAGAGAGANGGTTAATAAGAGAGAAAGACAGACAGAGAGAGAGAGAGAGAGAGAGAGAGAGAGAGAGAGATGAAAGATATATGATGTTACAATGTTCTGATGACATTTAGATGATATTTTCATGCAGGAAGTTAATTCCAATTTAAAAGGTGCATGCAGGCTCTGAAGCTGATGGGCTTTAAAAGTCAAATACAGAAACTATTTAAATCTCTCAATTTAACATGTAGCTGGAGTTGTTACATGTGCACAACACAACACAGTCCACAAAAATCTATTCAACTGAGGGCTCTGTCAAAGATTTATGGCATTAATGGTTAAAACGATTGCTGTTCTGACCTTTATGTGCAGTCAGACAAAATCGATTCTCTTCTGGTATAAATGCACTGCATACATACTATTTATACAGCTCACGTACATACTAAATTATATAAACCATATGAAGCATTTATAAAACAATGACCATCATATTTACATTTTTATGCATGCTTTACATTAGTTCATCTTTGGATATATTAGTTACCATTAGTTAACATAGGACCTGTAATCCTAAAACTGACTTTATAATATTACATCCAATTTTCTTTGGCTATTATTATACCTCATTTATAAAAGCTCTGTCACTAACCTTATTCTGGGGCTTTAATTTCCAATTCAATTAGATTAGAGTGAAGTATGACTAAGTACTTAAATTTTTTTTGGGCAGGAGGATTCGGAATTTTTGGCTGTGTCCACTCTCCTAATTCTGGTGTCTGGTGTGGCATGTGCGATATGGGAAAGACCTTATCTAAATATGTACATTTGTTTGCATTTCTGCTTTAGAATTTCATTGGATTTTTTCATTGTTGTCTCATTGCTCTTCGGCTGTGATGCTTGAAATCAGTTTAACTTAGTTCAGTTATAAAACTTTGTTCTTTCTTTGAGTTTTTCTTTGTAGCTGTTCCAAACGCTGAACTCTTCAATTTGTCTGTCATCTCACATTGCCAGGATGCTGAGCTCATTCTAAAGATGTTTGCCATAGTAACAAATTGTGGCCTATTTCCAAAGCTGACAGAGGGCATTACAAAAATACTCAAAGCAAGAGGAACATATAAACAAACAACAATTTTCCTCAGCTGGTTTGATTGGGCGTCTGAATCAATCTGTCTCCTGAGTGATGAGTGATAATGACAAAGCTGGAGGTAAACACCAAACTATATGAGCAGTCACACTCAAGAGTTTTCACATCACATAGTGAAAATTACAGACTTTCTCATCATCAACAAAGTCAGATGGTGTTTACGGGTCCAGCTATTGATCAGTGAACGTGAGTAAGACACAGACTTTGACAGGTTCAATAACATGGACATCTGGAATCTAAATGGATTAAAAGCAGCAAATTTGTTTTATTAGAGCATCCTGGCATTGTTCTGCCTCACAAAATCATTTTCTTCTGTTCCACAGACTGTTTGCTACCTGTCGCATTTCTTCCTCTAAGTCATTACTGAAAAAAAAAAATAAAATAAAAAAATAAAATAAAATAAATAAATAAATAAATAAATAAATAAAAATCATGCTTTGATTTCTTGGAGTATTCGCTCAGATTTTGGTTTTCTTACATGAATATACCTGCAAATCCCATCAAAAAGATCTTTGACAGAGGGTGTGGAGAGATGCTTTAAAAAAATCCTTCACTATTTATTGTGTTTGAATCAATAGTTCCATCATTTCAAGCATAATGAATGCCTGGCTTTCAAGTTTGCACCAGCTGAACAGCACCTGCCATGTTGTGTCCTGTGGGATATTTCTACATGCTCAAAATACAGTCTATCCTTTGGTGAAAACAAACATGAAAAATGTGTTTACAGTCACCCGAGCAGTAAATCTTCACACTAAAGAGACATTCTATCCTGGTCAGCAAAAAGAAGTGACAGTGTTGCCATTCTGAGAGTTTGTCTTGTCATGTGGAGGTTCAAAGAAAAAGTCATATTAATGCAGGTGATTTTCTATATTAAATATTACTGATTGAATAGCCCTGGAATATGAAGTTGTATAATTTGCTTTTCTATGTAGACAGCTGCCAAATAATGAGCCTCACAGATGGCTTTTCAATCAACAAATACAGCCTCTATGAACTCACAAAACAGCAGCAATTTGTGGGTTTGTGTTATTTGTGATGGATATTTTTGTATAAATGATATTCTATGCATCTGCTGAGTCATGAAATGTGCAAGGTTTTTGAGCAATCTGACTTTTTTATGTTGTCCACAGCATGCTTTACTGTGCATTGTGAAGCAAGAGAAGAAATGATAAAAGCCATCCTTAAGTTAATAAGTCAACATTTCTCATGAAGCAGATAATCTAATTATTTCTCTCAGAGTGTTCATGTCAGATGTGCATATCATATGTTCAATTTTCAGTAATTTTATTGAATCTGTTGAATATAATTACCCATCAAACAAGAATGGAGGTGTCTGCAATGGAATAAAACAATTATCCTCCATATCAATCATTACAATTCGCTCTGCATATTTGTTACAGTGGAGCAGACATGGAATCAGACTTTTAGAGAGTGTAGAAGCCATTATGTGATTAAATTACCATTCATAATTTTTCCATTTGGTGCTTTGAGATTGGATGGGTGCCTAGATAAGCCGGCTGCCTCTTCCAAATGGGATGTGTCTATTCTGTAATGTGCCATTATTTACTCAAATTACACTTTTTAGTCAGTGCTTTGATTATCACTAACAGCAGGAAAGAGTATCTTCAGATTGTCACATTGCCTTTTTGTGTTTATTTGTATACCTGACATGATTGACAGTTCTCTCTGTGTACATTGGCAGCTGCAGAAAGGAGAGAGTTTTTCATTTGACCTACGTTTTGGCATGAAAAACCATCTTGGATTATTTTGCAGAGTCAGGGAGTTGGGTCAAGCATCGGAGTGACATACTGAGTCCAGCAAACTCTACCTTTTTCTGGAGAAAAGCAATGATCCTTTTTATTTCTTTGGATACAGCACAAAGGAATCCAGAATGCAATAAATCACTTTTCAAGATCTCACATCTAATGGCAATCTTTTTTTTTTTTTTTTTTTTTAATTATTAAACCAAACTGTCAACCCTACAGTCCCTCAAAACACCCAACTGGATTGATGTATTTCTCCTTGTGTTGTTGAACTTTAGTTAATAGACAGTTCACATTCAGAACATGAGCTGTCAGGATGCCGATAAATTACATCAAAACGTACACAGCCTCCATTTGTCTCTTTGTTGTCGTCTAAGCCCATGATTTGTAGTAGCCATAGTTTTTGTCAGTTGGACACATAGCTCATACTCAAGTGGGCTACACTTTGTCTAAACCTGGAGGCTTCTTCTTATCTCAACCATAAATTAGATTGGTGAGGCCGTTTTCTGTTATTTCCTCCAAAAACAATACTTATCATTTTGACTATGAAGTCAACAATCACTGTTAAATTTCAACCACATCTCCATAAGAGAGAAAATACGGAACATTTTAGTTTTGCACACTTTTTACTTCTCTGAGCAGATGAGCAAAACATTTTACATCAAACCAGTGAACCTGTCCCCATGTAGGATGAATAAATGAATGGCAGAGTATTAGATTATTACATTTCACATCCAGCTGTGCTCACATGATTGAAAAAGAAATACATGGGTAATGTTGACACAGTTTACTGCTTGAAGACTCATTAGCTCTCTGGAGATATGCAAATGACTATACAGAACTGTTTCAAAGTCAGGGGCTTGGGCAATTTCCATTTCGTATGAACATTGCCAAATCAAATAGATTCCTCAACCTTTATCTCTGTCATTGCTGCACATACAATCAGGTGAAGTGAGAAAAGCAGACATGTGCATTCCTGACAGACTGACTCACTAGGGGGGTAGTGAAAGGTTACATCCTCCCACACTCTTGCATGAATCCTCTGTATGTGGAGTCACATATAAAAAGTGACAGATATGGAGCAATAGATGAATAACTAAAAACCCCCTACAGAACTGGGTGCCAGGCAACAGATGCTGATAACTGCTTCAGATTAGGTCCTAGATAGTCGTTGGCTCCCACCAAGCTACAGATGCTATATTTACTGCTCCATCTCTGTCCCTCCTCTGATCGTGTCTATGCCACCATGGTGCTTCGTCTCCACATTACGTCTGGCATCTACAAAGGAGCACCAGGTGTGACATGGAGATGAAATATTAATTCTGAGTTTCAGAATGCAGGCTTTCACATAAGCGAGGCAGGAAAAGGCAGAAGTAAGAGAGATTACAGACTGGTTTGTAATATTAGCTGAAGGTTGAGGGGCCCCAGATATATCAAGGTTAAATTAGTTTGTCCGATTCTTTTCACTGTCACAGTGCTTCAGTCTGGTCCATACCATAATTTTAGGAGACATTATTTACCATGGGACCAGCCCTTTTAAACTTTCAGAAAATGTACTTTTTTCCATGTTATTGCTAGTATTTTAAACTAAATGTATATTCTATTATAGTTAAATTCAGGTGCTCACTGAAAGCCAAATCACCTTGATAAAAATGATAAAGAGGTTTGGCAAAAACACTTCACTTAGCAACTATGTCAGTGGAGACAGGAAAGAGAATGGAGGAGCTTTGAAGCTGAAAAGCACAAAAGAACACAAAATCTCTGCTGACACTAGAAAATCTTGATTGTAGGGCTGTTCAAAATTAATAAGAGAAGTAGTATATGTAATCTAGTAAATGAAACCACCTTGTTTTGTCAGCCAATAAAATGTTCTTGGTTTTGCAGGCTTGTCTCTCTAAACAATTTACCTACTGTAAAGAAAAAAAAATTACTATCATTGTTTAAAAAAAACAAACAAAAAAACAAACAAACTAACAAACAAAAAAACATGAATGCTTTGTATCATTTCTTTATGTTGTTCAATAATGTTTTCTTATTTGCTAGACCAAAGCAATGTAACTAGAAATTTGAATAAATTATTTGAGAAAGGCTCTGGGGACAGATTCTGCACTATAACCAGTCAGCAGGCAGGGGCTGAGGAGAGCAGCTTAATTGAAGAGCCTGAAATAGAGACTCTCTATTAGGACTGAAGAGGCTCCCTGCACCAGCAGCCTATCACGAATGATGGTTCTCTGGCTTTTCTCTCTCTCTACACTCCGGAGGGAGGGGAAGGGACACAATTATCAAATAGCACAAAGATGCTGCATAATCAGAGTTTAATAGTTACAGGTCAGTGTTTTATGTATTCTATGCAATGTGATATGATATTATGTGCTTCAAGCACAACTGAAGAGGATTATGTACACATTTACAGGAACGTGGACTTGTGTTTGCTTGCAGGTATTTACACTATAGATAAGGTACTCTGGTTGATATTCATATCTAAAGTGACTTATCAAGAGTGCATCCATTCTTGTACGACAACCAATTATGAGAATGGGGTGAAAAGTCCTTATTGCTTATAAAATGACAATGCCTATGATAAAAATCATGCCTTTAAGGTAACATTCCCTGCATGTACAATGGCAGATAAAACCACTGTTGTAACTGACTTGAATTGTGTGAGCATTGCACTCTACTGGTAACTATTATGTATTACAACAAGAGACCCATCTTGGAAGTAAGATAGTCATGAATTTTCAGGATGCAGCATTCTGTGATTTTTCTCATGTTGCAGCAATTCCTCTGTGTCTAGCAGACATCAAAAATAGCATAATGTTAGACGTCTGCCATGTGTGGATTGCTCTGAGTGCTGCTAATAATACATATTATTAGTATTAAGATGGAGAAGGGAAATCTGTCTCTTAAACACAGAGTAAGTTACAGTAATTACTCTAGTTCAGAGAACTCTCAGTGCTATTTGAGTTTGATGTTTGATCAGTAATAACTCTAGCTCAGGGAGCTCTCATTTGAGTTTGATGTTTGTCATAATACCTCATCTGCAGTCTGTAGCATAGTCTTTGATTTTCTGGATGAGCTGATAAACCCATTCACATTGCTCTTGCTTCTCCATCAGCCAGACAGCCTTCTTGATACCCAGTGGCAGAACCACCACAGGGCAGTCAAAAATACCCCCCTAACAAAAACAAAAACAAAACAACAACAACAACAACAAATCCAATAATGCTTTTGGTGTAATAATTAATAATTCTGAAATTATTAGCAGAAATGGCTAACACAGTCGTCATTGTGATTGATATCTTATCATGCCACTATACAATAAAATATAACTCACCTTAATCAAATTAAGTACAATCATTAACACTTTTTTAACCAGACTGTACAAACCACAGCATAAGTCTAAACTATATTTTATCATAAAATAATTTCATCACATCTTTACTATAAACTCACTATTTAGGACCTCGAACGTAAGCTTTTATGAAAGTATGAAAGGAACAGCACATCATCTTTTATTGGTTGTGTAATTACACTAAACTTGCTGAAACCGTTTATAAACCAGTAAGAGATTCTTTAAGAAGAGGCAGGCACTTAAGAAATACTAAACAAAGAAATCCAGGAGGTGGGGTTATAGTGTCCCCGCCTCTTTTCCACAACCCTGCTCTCTCATTGGTCACTACTCCTCAATCTCCTCGCCTATTGGCTGGTTCACCTGTCACTTCAAGAGTACTTATCCGACCAACGTTCCACAGATAGAGGACGCAAATCAAGTGAAACAAATCTTGTGACAGGAGAAAAGTTCATGCCGGATTTTTCACAGACTTCACAGGCCCATATGAAGGTAAGCTGTGCTTTATGGATCATCCCGTGTCCGCTGTTTAAGCCTGGGGAGGTTTTCTGCAAAGTTTCGTCGTTTTCTGCTGCTTTTTGGTTCAAAAGAAAAGAGAAAAGATGTGATGTTGATCAAGCTGCAGGCCGAAACGTTTGGTTTGAGTCTCTGAGCTCAAACGACACGAAGATCTGTTTCTTCATGTAAAATACAGTTGAACTTTAACTTTAACATATATTCAACGTATAAGAAATGCATGAATAATATGTAATGTGTTTTGTGAGAGCAGAGTTAATTTGTGGTCATTAAATTCATCTAAAGCGGTTTAAAATTCCTTAATAGCGCGTAATTAAACAGTAGTAACACTTTCTGAATATTTCATTTGTTTTTAAATACGTTTTTGTTAGCATTAGGCTGCACCAGAGTCAATAGTAAGTAAGTTGCCTACACCAAAGTTAGGTTTGTACCAAATCCAATTTAGTATCCAGACGTACATGTGGTCAGACATCCTGATTAAGGCTGTTCTTTCCTCAGTTGATCCTCAGTGTGTGTCAGTTTGTGGGCCAAAACATTCTGTGACACGTGTTCATCATGCAGAACCTGCTTTGATTCTCATCCTTTACAGTAAAAACAACTAGCAGATCTGAGTTTGTTATAGTTCCTTTCAGCTGAAGGTGGTACCACTGCCAGAAGACTAATTAATTATGAATGAATATTTAATATTAGTTTGTACCCATCACCTTTACAGGCTAAAGGATGTCACTTTTGACAGTATACAAGAAAAACTGTCAGATCTAAAAGTGGGTTCTGAGAATATACAGTTTGATTGATATGATAATAGTGAGAGGGATTATGTTCTGCTTTATACTCACACAGAGTCACAAGTGACTGTGCAACCTGAGGGCCTCTTGGCCTGGAATAATTGTATGTTTATGCAATAAAAGCTTTTGTGTGTTCTTATTGAGTTGCAGACCAAGGCACATGGCTGTCCAGGCTTAAAACAAACACGGATAAAGGGATTATGGACACAGGTCTTTCGTCATCGGAAGTGGATCTGAGAGAGCGTGTGGGAATATTTGTGTTTCCCATGCTATTATCAAATGTAACTCTGGGATGATGAGAAGTAATACTGAAATGATGAAGATCTACAGAAGCATGATGACACAAGTAGATTTCTGCTTGCTCAGTCATTTCTCATAACTCAGCACACACACTCTCACAGTCATTACATTGGCCTGTGAAATTAGCAGCAAGCCTGTAAACCAAAACCGAGGGAGGTNCTCTCACAGTCATTACATTGGCCTGTGAAATTAGCAGCAAGCCTGTAAACCAAAACCGAGGGAGGTGTGTGTGTGTGCTGTAGTTTAATTTGCATTTTTACCCCTGTGGTTAAGCCACAGACCGTGAGTGCTGGTAAAACACTGTGTGCCTTCTTTCTGCCTGCTGAAGGATCGGGCTGTAGGCGGAGTTCACCAAGACCAGAAAACAGCTTTGGGGGAAGGATCCTAGTTGATTATAGCTTATTTTGTTTCTCACTTCCACGCTTTATGGTTGTTACATGTTACATACATCAGTAAGCCTTTTGGTAAATTGTAGCACCCTTCTTTTTTTTTTTTTTTTTTTNTTTTTTTTTTTTTTTTTTGTGATGTTTGTATTCAGGTTTCTCGATGCTGATGTTACCAAACATGCCAAAGAATAGCTACTTCTTCAGATATGAAAGGCCCATAGCTCATTCTTGTCATTATGCAACCAGTGATCTAAGAGAGCAGCCCCTCTCCCCCCACCCCCACCCACTCAGGTGTAGATCAAAGCAAACAGGATATTGTTTTTGATACTTAAGCCACATTACAGAAAGTGTGTGTATGTGATTGGAGATGGGGTCTATTTGTGTTACTCAGTCATCTTCCAGCTACATGTTCATCTAATCCTTCATGTCCCAGATGAGGATTCTCATCTAAAAATGTTGCTTAGTGCTAACATGGACAGCTTTGATCTTGTTTCAAAGAGCGGCCTGCACATGCTCACTTGGCCAGAATGTGGCTGGATGTTTGAAGTGAGGACACCACAGGGCTTGTCATCAGAACCCACACAGTTGTGAGATTATGGCGCGCAGACACTACAAAGAGACCACATCACGTTTCAGGGAGCTCTTCAGACAATGCTGCATGTGGCGAAACAAAACAGAAAATGATATGATGACATGCAGCTTTAAATTTAGTAGTAAAGTCAAATGTGCAGTCAGCTTCCTGTCATGACTGATGATGGAACCTGATCTGCCTCTTGTTTGATATTTGGTCCATCTGAGCCTGATGCCAGCATGAATTCCCTCAGTGAGTTGAAATATCCAAAACCTATGAGGAAACTCAAATGAATAATTTGGAAAATGGAAAATGCAGCACTCACTGCTCAGCTGTAAACTTGACATTTTTAATTTCTCATGCAAGCCTCAGCGTTTGCTTGTGATTTCTGCTAAATCATTTAATGTTTTTGAACAGAGGTCATATTTTTTCTTGAGACATTGTGGTTTCATTCCTTAGATACTGAATTGAATACTGTACATCCAGTACATTGTTAGACCTGAGTTCCTCTAAATAATGCTGCTTGCCCAGGTTCTTCTACTGGCTTTCTAATAAAGAATGACTCTCTGCTCAGGCAATGACAAATTCACACATAGCCCATAAAATCATTGGACCAGATCAGAGAGATCAAATATCTGAATTGTCTGAATGTCTAGTATTTTGGGGACAACTGGAGAATGCTGGACTTTGTCCTTAGATGAAATGAGTTTTCATTTGAAAGAAAATTTGGAAAGAAACACAACAAATAATGATCTGTCCTCTGAACTGTGGCCACTTGACTTAAGTGCAAATGAAGTAATAATTATTAATATCACTGAGAATGATGACATGATAATCTTAGCAAGTCATCAGACACATGCACTTTAATTAGTTCTCAGAAACAAATCAGGTCAGTTCAACCTGACATAAAATCACTTCATCTGTCAGTCAATCAAATCTTTTCTTTGCTCTTTTTCCTCTCACAGTCCAAACTGAACATGGAGAGTTTGAGCAAGCCAGAGCTGCTGATGCTTTTCAGCATCCTGGAGGGAGAGCTGGAGGCACGGGACCTGGTCATTGAAGCCCTCAAGGTACTGATCAGTGAATCAATGAACAGTCAATGATCAATGAAACTGGTAATACAATTATAATGTCAACATGAGCAGGGACCTGAATGGCATATTTATGGATGCTTGTGGGGAGAGATAAGATAAGAGCAAGGAAAGCTTTCAGGTTTGTTGTCTGCTGAACTTTATGTAAGTTTAGAACGTTCAACTGTAAAAACTCTGGCTCTGCTTAAGGAGCTCACAAGTTATTTGACACAAGAATGTTAATGTGGAAAAAAGAAGAAGGAAATGGGCTGAGACATTCGGCATCTAACCCACATAACTCTGATTTCCTGTAAGGGAATTTCTACATATACTGTAGGTGCAAGCAGTGCCATGTGTACATAAACCAAATGTTTTAATGTGTGTAACTTCTCTAAGCATACTGTACTTTTGGAGCATTGTTTTCTATAAACATGAGTCATATTTTCATGTCCTTAAATTAGTAGATAATTACAAAAAGCCACAGCAGAGATCACCCAGCCTGTCAGCGAGCCACATACAGTAGCAGCAAGTAACAGTCGTATGATGCCTCATTCTGGCAGGATTAGCACTGAATTACAGTTAAAGGCTTGTCAGAATATTTTCCTACACACATTAATCACAGCATTACTGCAGGTCCACGTCACAGTGCTGCTCCTGCTGAGCGTTTGTCAGGATGTGCTGTCACGAACAAATGTCTCATTGATGCAGTGTTTCTGTTAGAAAAGTCAGCTGGTGTCGTTACACATACGGAATCGTGAAACACTGATTCTATGTGAACGCCGGTGTCATTTTTTTGCTGTAAAATGCATCATTGAAAGAAGTGGAGAGGCAGCAGCAGTTGTGTGAAAAGGCCTCACCGCTCACTGCTCATGTGTTGTGTCTAGACCACATTCCTCCATCTCTCTCCTGGGATCTGGCCATCTAAGGCAAGAAGAGTTGCAGCACGCCGGCGCCCCATGACTCAATATGAGGGAGGCTGGGAGCGAACAAATAAACATTTGCCTTAACTGGAGCTGGAGGGGATCTGGTTGTGCTGCTTTTACACACACACACACACACACACACATTCAGGACAGAGACTGGATCAATGCCGTAGTGTTTTAATTAAAGGCACATTCACTGACTCGTAATAAAAAGTGATTTCCTCTGCTAGTGTTCCACAGATTAGGTGGACTGAAAAAAAAATGTCCATTCTGGTACAGCAGAGATGAAGACTATCAGATGAAAAGTAACTATCAAAGTAAACTGACATAAGCCTCATAACCATTCTGTAATCATGTGCAGTTTATTCTCACTTTTCTGCAGGATTTATTTCCAACTGAGTCAGCAAGGGGAAATTCACTTTTTCTTACTATTCAGCTGTCATGCTGTTGAGGAACTGGCACTGTGGAATCATGGGTTTTACCTCACATAAAAGCAGAAAGTTATCAGTATAAAAGTTCAAGGTTCAAGGTTTGCAAACTAGCCTTGGCTAAAAATGCTATGATGCACAGCATTAGTCTATTCATTGAATGACATATGTCTCTGCATTGGTCCCTACTTAAATAAACATTTAAATAAAAATAGAATAAAAGGTTCAGGGTTCTTTGTCACATACACATCATACACGTTGTGTTAATGGCAGTGAAATGTTTTTCTGTTGTAACTCAGTCCACTGTGCAAAAATATGCAAAGCTAAGGATGAAAATATACAAAATTAAAAATAGAAATAAAAAGTGCAAAGTGAATAGGAAAAAGGAAATTACTTTTCCATTGTATTTGGTCCATATACCCATGTGTCTGTGGACAGTGTGCAGTGGTCCTGTTTGTTCATATCTGTATATTATGTAGGGGTGGTCAAAGTCACCCACAAATCTTTGTTTTCCCAACAGTAAGATTGCACTTGAATGCATCACCACCAAACTCCACGTCATGTGATAAATGTTCAACTGGTCGAGTTCTTTTAATAAAGCTTAGCTATGTCTGACTTCATAGCTTTTCTTGTCTTCACTGAATTTCTGTTCCTGAATTTCCTGAACTGATTAAATGTGTTAAAGCTGTCAAGACTTCATTCTAGAGTGAAGAGCTGCAGCAGTTTAAGACCGAGGTCACGATGAAAGTTTAATGGTGCGGTTTGTCTACTGTATTTTATATTTAATTACACAGAACTAGCAATGGCATTCTGACTATCCGCTGCATTTTCTTCGCCTTGTGACTCACTTGTGCAGCTGCTCACTTCTCTTCATGCTGCGGCTTTTAAAAGGAAGTTGGGCTCTGGCAGCGCTCAGATTTGGCACATAAAGCTCTGCAGCAATCCAGTTTGCTTTGGGAAGAGTCTTAAAGTTCAAAGGGAGCTAAAATATGGAAATGAGCCTTTAATTAGCTGTCGAGTTTGCATGGTGTGGTTGACTAGATTCTCCAGATGAAGGTACTTCAAACAGCTCCACCTTGTCTGTTCTTTAGTAATGGGACACTAAAGCGAGGAGAAACAGCCTACTTTCTAGTTTTCAGATGCATCCACAGTGTTTCATCTACAATCCCGTGTCATTATGTGGACAGTGCAACTATCTATCTACTAACTATAGAGCAACTTGGAATACCAGGTGGAAAAGAAATTATTTAGCGGCAAGACAGAAAACCTGCAGGACTGGAGCTCAGTGGCTGAGTTTTTGGGGTTTTTGACCTCTGATATACATCAACACTCTTTTACCATGAAAAGCCTGTATGTAGCTCTAATGGTCCATATGGTGATGATGTAGTAAATAAGTTGTGGGCAGATTTGGATTTTATTTCTTATTTGGTCATCTTATGAATGTTTCTTGTCTGCCCATTGTTCACTTCCTCTTCTTTAATTGCACCAGTCAGACATTGATGGATAAGAGAGGCAAGCAGTCTCCCTTCGTGTTGTGGACGGACATGTCTGTCTGGAAGGAGAGAGAGAAAGAGATAGTCTGTGTTTATGAATGAACCTTAGTGTGTGAGTGGAGCAGAAGTCCTGTGAATTCAGAAACAGACAGAATTTAAAGGCCAGTTATCAGTTATGAAGATGTGTGTAAACTCCATAACACAGAAAAAAAGAAAAAACTGAGTAGTCCTCAACCTGAAGACTTCAACTCCTGACTCATAAATGAATTCCTTCCTTTTTAAAGAAGTATTAAGCTGCTATTGCTCAACTGCTGCCGTTGCAGCTGCAGCGATAAGAGACTTTACAGATTGAGCATTCAGAGTCGTGTCAAGAAGGGAAATCCTGATCTAAGCTTAATCTTCTACCACAGAAGCAGCTTGTCAGAACAGCCAGACAGTGAAGGAACAGAATAGACTGTAGGCCAGAGAACTTTTTAGGAAAAATCTAAAAAAAAAAAAAAACCCAAAAAAGACAAACACATTCAGAATTTCTAGAATCCCGATTTGAGAAACTGTGTGAAAATAGAGATGATAAGGAGCAGGAACCAGCAGCAGCTATAATGCATCACACTTGGACTGTTATGGAGGTGCTGACTGGTCACTGGGTTCAACTCTGCTCACTTTTCAGGCATTTTTGAATTCTCGTGGGCACCCTGACTTTTCCCGTTTCACCCCTGAATCCCTTTTGATCGGCCTTCACATCATCTCTGGTGGATCAGATCAAATAACAGCAAAGCCTCACAGCCTTGCCCTCTTCCCTTTGTGCTTGATGAGCTAATACCGTAAAAGATACCATCTGTGATCTGTGATAGAATATGGTTTGAACTTTGGTGTGAACTTTGGTTCTCTGTCTGTGGAAATTCATTCTCACTCTCTGTATCACAGAGATCACTCTGTATCTTCAGGGATTTGAAGGAAAGAACTGGATTGGCTGATCTGAACTGGTTTCATAAAATTCATAAAACCAATTCATGGATTTTAGTGCTTGTATAGTGTTTTGTCAAGTGTTTCCCGTCTCACTGCTGTCCAGTTGCTTAAGCTAAACTTTTGATATGCTCCTTTAGCTGTGATACGCTACACAGTTGTGGAGTAATCTTGGTGTCAGTCATCAGGAGCTGTGTCCTGTCTGCCAGAGAGGATCCTGTTCTCTCTAATCTCTTGATCCTCTTTTGTTGAACCCCACGTTGCGGTTCTCCTGCAGCCTCCCTCTCTGGCTGCAGCGCTTCCCACAGTGAGCTCAAAGGCCTCTGCTCAACCTGAAACATCTTGGCTGCTTTTAACCCTCCTTTGTCAGGAATTAAAGAGAGAATAGGACTGCTATGGCAGAGGCTCAAGCCACAGCAGCTGTCCTGCTACCGACCGACCGACCGACCGACCGACCATCTGTTGCTCGTNAAGCCACAGCAGCTGTCCTGCTACCGACCGACCGACCGACCGACCGACCATCTGTTGCTCGTGCAGCCCCTTAGCACAATTTGTGTCATGTTTTATATGCTTTTTATTTCTCTGTCTCTGTCCTACTTCACTCTCTCTTTTCTTTATTTGCTACTCATTTATTGCTCTGGTATTGGAGATGTTGCTCTTGGTATCAAGTATTTGATTTCCTGTTTTGATGGCTGCTTATTATAAGTGTGGGGGTGTCATTATGCAGAGAGCAATGACAGCAGGACATATGAAATAAACACATTACTGCCGAGGATTATCATTACAAAAATACCTGTAAATGACTCTAACATCAGCGTTCAGTAGACTTGATGTCAGTTTTTAGATGAACTGATTGTATCTGAGGTCACGTCAGAATCCAGTAAGAGACCAAGACTGAGAAGTTCAAGATATCTGAAAAGCAAATTCACACATAACTGCCAAATTATAACCTTACTGTATAAAAGACATCAATCCAAGCTATTCCATCATCAGCATTTATTACAGCCAAAAATTATGACCAGTAATGTTCAAAACTAAACAAATGTCATCATAACACTGGCCGTCTCAGGGAACCATCTGACCTTTCACCTCTTTACACCTAGGCCCAGCGTAAAGAGCTTTTCATCCAGGAGCGCTATGGAAGGTACAACCTCAGCGACCCCTTTCTGGCCCTGCAGAGAGACAGCGAGGCTACGGGGGGCCACAGCAAAGACCCAGAGTGCTCCACCTCCAACCCACTGGTGATTCTCAAACTGGTGGTGAGCCACTGCAGGAGGATGCAAGAGAAGATGCTGGCTCAGCTAGCTGCAGCAGAGAGCAGGCACAGGAGGGTAGGTTTGGTTTAGGGATTGTCCCTTATGCAGCTTTTTTTTTTAAATTGGCATATAGCAGAACAGTGAGGATGAAAATGCCTTTTGTCAGCGTATCATGTGAAATCTAAAAATCCAACCAAATCTTGATACAAAAGATACATTTCAATAAATTGTTGCTTTTCATCAAACCTTCTGTCTTCAAATGCTTTTCAGGAACAACAGAATATTAAATAATAGAACTCCATTGTCTTCAGCATGAATTATTTCCAAAAAGGTCAAATATGTTGCAGTTGCTGAAAAAAAGAAAAGAATACTTGCTGACTAATTCCCAGTTCTTCCTTTAATTTTATGCGAGCATGACAATGTTTCCACTCCAGATGGTTATGCACTTAACTTCATAGTATAATGTTTCTGCAGTTCATATGCAATTAATGAAAATATTACACCATTTTGTACTAATAAGACATGATACCAAACAGACAATCAAACTTCAACTTTGGAAAGCTAATGCCAGTTTTAAAAAAACACTTGACAAAGGAAAATGTTCTTCAAAGGAAGTTTATGGTCCTTTTATATGAACACCCCTAGAAATATGTGAACCTCAGTGGCAAATAACAACTCGTATTGGATCTTTGGAATGGAGCACAAAGTCAAGGATTTTGGTCATATAGAGACGAGCTAAACTGTGGGGTGTTTCAACTCTATCGCCATTTGTTTATAGTTTATTCAATCACCTTCAAGCGTCCCTAATGCCAAACAGGCCAAACTAATGAGAGACATCTGACCCTCTGTCTCCTTCTGCGTGTGTCTCAGGTTATTGCAGATCTGGAGGAGGAGAAGAGGAGACATGCTGAGGACACAGCAGAAGGAGACGATGTCACTTACATCCTGGAGAAGGAGAGGGAGCGCTTACAGCAACAGGTACGACAGGTTGATTGACTGGGTTTAAATGCAACCACAGGAATACAGGAAGGCCATCTCATATTTGCCACCACTGACAGTCAAACTGTAGTAATTATTGTAAATTCTCTCTGTCTCTGCAGCTGGAGTTTGAGCGGAGTCAGGTGCGGCGGTTGGAAAAAGAACAGCAACGTATTACTGACCAGCTAGAAGAAGAACGAGTTCAACACAAACAGCTTTCCTGCGCTTTGGCCAAAGAGTGCAAGTGGGCGAGTGGCAGAGCACTGGAGGAGGGCCACCGCTTGACTGAACTGAGCCGTAAACTTGACAAGGTATTAAAACCATTTCAGTCTAACTTGGAGACTCAGTTCAGTTTGTGTCTCAGAGCACATTTCCTTACGTTTAATTGTTAGACCGGTTCAGATGTGGAAGTCATGATTAAAAGGTTTCTTCTGATTCAGGAGAAAGAGTCCTGTCAAGCCCTGAGAGAGGAGCTGGAGGAAGAGAGGAGGAGAGCCTTGAGGATGGAGGCGAGGGTGGAGGAGCAGCTGGCGGAGTTTGACACGGAGCGAGAGCAGCTCCGCTCACGCCTGAAAAAGGAGGAAGCTCACTGTCATCAGCTACAACAGCAGGTGTGAACGCTGTCACTCATTTCCACCCAGATGAGAATGACATGAACTCGCTTTATTTAACAACCAAATTTCCCTGATTGCCTGAAATAATTTGCTTTATGTCACCTTGTAATCAGGTGGAAGAGCTGAAGCGGAAGCTGGAGGAAGTGAACATGACAGAAGCAGCGAGGGGGGAAGTTACAGAGTCAGGGGAGGTAGGAGGAAAGGAGGAGTGGGCCACAAAAGTTCCTGCAAGAAAGGCTATGATAGAGAGCATGAAGGTGGAGGACATCGATGGAAACCAGCAGCCTGCCCAGCCCAAAACTAACGGCCACCATTGCCTGGTGGAGACCAACGGTTACCATGGTGATCCAGACAGCGTCCTCTCAGAGGAGATTTGTCTGAATGGGAATGAAAATTCTTCAGCCCTTCTCCTTCATCAAACCCAGACCTCATTGTCCTCCTGCAGTGCCGTCTCCACCTCGCCCTGCGCCTCACCTGTCCTCGCTAAACGCTTGCCAGGCAGTCCCAGCGCCGGAAGCTTCCAGTCCTCCTACCAGGCTGGCATCAACCAGCGCTTCCATGCTGCGCGTCATAAATTTCAGGGTACTGTTGAGCCAGAGTCTCAATCCCAGGCCACCCAGCCTGCCCTCCCTCACTCTGTGAAAGACATGCCTCCTGTCAGCAGCCCGTCTCCAGAATCCAGCCCCATCAAGCAGCAGGCCCGCAGCACTGTCACCCAAGTCCTGTCTCGCTTCACCAACACTGTGCAGCCAAAGGTCACAACCCCAAACAACTCACCCTTTGGTACAGACTACCGCAACCTGACAGCTCCCTTGTCCCCAGTTATTGGAAGGGCTGCAGGGGTGCTTCCACAGGGGGTCAGATCACCCACCATCTCTAGGTCAGACAGGGGCAACCCTCCGCCCATCCCACCAAAGAAGCCCGGTCTGGGTCAGGCCCCTCCTTTGCCCGCCGCGGTGCCTCGCTCTACCAGCCATTTCCCTGATGCTCCGCTCTCAGGCAGCTGTGGCCTCACGTCCAGCCAGGAGGGAGTCAAAGAACTGGACATGGTGGTTTCTTCTAACTAAAAGATCATTTCATCCATCAGTGAATCAGCTGCTGCTGCTGCTCTGCTTGCTCTGCTGCCATTTCATCTCATCATTATGAATAAAGTATCACCTTGTATTTACTTCCTATGCTTATTTGAGCAGAGCTCCCCCAAACACTGTTATCTATTTGTATTTTATTTATTTGTCTTTTTTTATAACGTTTTCTAAAGTAAGACATGATAATATGTAGGTTAAGGGACTAATGAACAATTACAGTTGATAGATTTAATGGTGGGAATATTTTGGGAAAACCATACTGTTAAATATCCAAAGAACAGAAATGACTTTATCGGCTGTATAGCTTCTCACACTTTGTCTGAATTATTTTGTTTATTGTAACAAATAATCTTTAGACCAAATGTAACAAGTAGTCCTTGGACCAATGTAGACTATATTTGCATATGTACTCATATGTAACTTTCTTCTCTTATTAGAATGTATAGTTGTTCTTAAAAATTTTCCTGCCTTAGTTGTTAATGTATCATACTGTAGTTTGTACACAACAGATCTAATTCAATATTTTTATCTTTATTGTTCATGTTCTGCAACGATGTACAGGGCTGGAAAAGTAAGACTTTATGTTTTCATATTTCATGCAATAAACTCAAGTTCAATATTAAGCTGGATTTTGTTCCATATGGAAAACAATAGTTATGATAAAGATCATATAGGTTAAACTTATACGCTGTCACCACTGAAGTTTGGTTAGGAATAGAATTTGTCATGATATTCCTTCATCATTTATAAGAAAGCTTTACGAAACACTTATCGTAAATAATGGCTTTAATTATTATAACACAATTTGTTATTTTTCCTCTTATCAATGACTTTACAGTATTGTACAGTATTTTTCCTGGAAAGTGGCAGAATAAATTAATCACGTAATTACATTGCCTGGTTATTTATCCTGTTACATGATTTTTCTGGTCAAGAAAGGACAGTGTGACTCTTAGATGGATCGAATTTCAGGGTACTGGGAAATGCATTTAATAAAAAATGTTATGTTTTTTTTTTCAAATGCAGTTTTATGAGTTTGTATTGAAATCATGTTTTTTTTTTTTTGTTTGTTTTTTTGCGTTGTACTGGCAATACGTGTCCTCTAGGGGGCAGTATCTGATAAGCAGCTTACAGCAGACTGAACAGCAAAGAGCTGTGAATTGCGACTCTTCAGATATGTATTAATATCTCATATACAATTAAAACCTTATTGTTTCTTATTTTTAAGTATTTGTAACACATTATAAAAGACATTTTTTGGAGGTAAAATAAAGATTAAACAACTTTTTCACTAAACATCTTCCAGTCTTGAGAGACAAAGTTAGACCTGATGGTGGCTGAATTTTACCTTAATTTGGAATCAGATACAGCAGCGTTCATATGCATTTGTACATTTGCAGCCTGTGACTGTGTTGGGATCTTGAAAGAGCAAAGAGAATCTCACCTCTTGCATACCCATGAAAAAACTCATGTTTGTGCTGAACTTCTGGCTATTTTGCACCTGTGAGTGGAAATGTTTCGGCTATAAGCAATGTTGTTGTACATTGTGAAACCATCCAAGAGACAGCGAGACAAACGAGGTCAAGATGAGTTTGCAATTGTGAAGAACATAGAAAACACTTGATGTATATTCCATTTCTGCTCCTTTCATCCAATCTTTCTTCCACAGACAGAAACATACATGAAGCTCAGTGAAAGTTCAATGAAAGAAAAGACACTCAGCTGATCCCAGGTGTTCTAGCTATTCACCTCCAACAGTCAATACTTTTGCTGTTGTTTCAGTTTAATGTGCCCTCCTCCTCCTCCCTCTACCTCCAGCTTCACAAGAGCATCTGTGTGATTGTATATTCTGCTACAGTTCACATACATACAACTTCTCAGTTCTAACTTCATGTCATCATATCATCTCCAGATCTTCATCGCCACCAGTGTCTGAACTCCATCAGGGATTCCTGTAATAACCAAAGACCTTCTGTACCTTTACCTTTTCTATAATAAAAAACACTTCAACACTAACTTCTCTCCCTATGTTTTGTTAGTTGCCTCAATGGCTCCTCATACAGCTACTCAGATGACAAGAAAGGCCAAACTAACAGATCCCAGCAAGCACCGACTAGGCTGTCTATCAAACTAAATCCCCCTCCTGGTTGTTGGGGAAAGGTTGGCTGGTTAACGGGACGGGTCACCTCTCCTCTGCTCAGCTCACCTAATTAACATTCCAGTGTAGGACAGCAGGGCTGCATTGCAAATCCAACACAGGCAGGAAGACCAGACCCCCCNTGCCCTAAACACACACACACACACACACACACACACCACACACATCACACACACACACACAGAACTTGATGAGCTATGAGGAGGGGCCATGTCCTATCTGCTGTCCCAGCCAGCATGGCTGTTCACTGGACTGTATTGTATTGTTGTCCTCTGCTGGCAGAAGACCTGATAAATGTATTAATATTGTTCATAATAATCTGGTAACTTTTTCCCATCATTAAAATAAGGTGTCATTCTTGACATTAGATGTCATTCTTGACATCTAATTTTGCGAATTAGATGTCAAGAATGGAAAAATAAAATGTTCTAATATATAGAATATGTAAAATTTCATTATTTGTAGAAGCATAATAACAGTCAGTTTCTCCACTGAAAAATCTATTCTTACATAGAAAACTTGAATGGCTTCCATTTATTATGGAAATATAATATGAATACATTTCCATGTATTAATATTTAAACCCCTGACTTTAGTTTTTGGGCCACATGACTTGGTCAGTAATGTCATTTTGAAGTTACAGCAATAGGTTGTGATCTAAAATGGGTTTTGGCTCTCATTCCAATAGAATTCCACATGACAAGATTTTTTTTTTTTTTTTTTTTTTTTTTCCCATAAGCATGAGTAAGTCCTGAAGCAGTCCCTTGCTGTGAAAGTTCGAGTCTATAAAAGTTTCAAAATCCTGCTTCTTTCATGGTCTGGAGTTCATAAATGTTAATGTTGATGCATAAAATTGATTTATTCTTGATTTTTTTTTTGTTGTTTTTTTCAGCCAAGGCCCCATTTTTTTTCAAATGGGGCCTTTTTCATTGTAAGGACAGGTGAAACATACTTGGGATAAAGGGCAAAATATATCAATGAACTTGAACTTGACAAAGATTGTTGCAACTATGTGCCACCTGGGTGGATCTGGATTGTGATGACGTGTCACAGCAACAGACATACAGTCAGACAGATATGACTGTGATGTCATGTTGTGTGAATGAGACGACAAAACCAAGGTCAAGGAGGAAGCATGTAACCTGTCAGGAGTTCAACCACAAATTTACAGCTCTCTTGCTGCAAGAAACCAAAAATATATCTGTCCAGCTACTGATGCTGTCTCATCTCTGCATTGTCTGTGTGAGTGACAAGTTGAACGATTGCTGTCACTATCGGACACACACACACACACACACTGGGACATATTGCAATCTCTGTCATCTGGTGTGTGTTGTACCATTCTCAGATTCTTGCTCCCCCTCTTGTTTCTGTCCAAAATTAGCCTAAGCCATGAGATGGGCCTAGAATAGGACGGCAAGCCCCCATGCTGAGCCTCTTAAGACCACAGCTGGAGCAAGCTCAAAGCGAGACAAAAGCAGAGGGAGGGCCGGTTGACTACGCTGTTCTCACCACCATCACCTGCTGCCTGTAAAGCAATTTGTTACAGAGTTGTCACTGTAAAATCCATAGCTTGTCCCGGGGTAAAGAAAGCTAGGTTCACATGTAATGAGGATCCAAGTGTTGCTCCATATCTAGATATGACATAACTGAAGGACAAACAGGCTGCGTGAGTGTGTAGTACAAAATAAGAAAAGAGAATATCCACGAACAGAAGGGCTGGCTCATCAAGGGCAGGTTTGATGGCTAGCAGCCTGTATATTAGCTGTATAGCTTTACATTTTAATCCATATCAAACCATTTAATGTCAATGTTAATGCCTGTGTTGATCTGAAAACAATGAAAAAAAAAAAAACTACTTCCTGAATAAATGATGTTTAATTTGGCAATGGATCCCCCAGTTTTCAAAATCCTATGTAATTTAAGACACACACACACTGTATTGCTGTATTTTTAGGTAGCAACATTGTTGTTGACCTTTATTTGGGTCCTTAGCTAACGCCTTTGTATTTACACTGATTAAAATGACCTCACATACTAACACTAACATACACACTTACATAGACACACACACGCACGCGCACACACACACACACACACACACACACACACACACACGNTACATAGACACACACACGCACGCGCACACACACACACACACACACACACACACACACACACGCACACATTTTGTCTATCCAGCATCCTAACTTACCTGTCAGTGCCTGCATACACAGCATCAAGTGACTAACTGAACTAGAAGGCAGGGCAGAATTGTCCCTTGAGGTGGGACATATCTTTCCACAGATGACGTAAATGGGATCTGGACTCCGAACACTCACACATGAAGCCTGTGAAGTGTGTTTGGAGCAGTAAGGAGAAATTTACAGGACAGATTGCCAGCACACAGACACAGACAAGCTCACACATTCCCACCTATGGGAGATTTAGTTTCCACTTCACCCAAGGTGGATGTCAGTGTTTTTCAGGTCAGCATTGTGTTTTGTTTTTTTTTGTTTTTTTTTTAGTTTGGGTCCTATCTCAATTAAAATCTTCTGAATTCATAATAGTTATGAGGGTTATGTGCAACAGCAATAATATTATTCATTGTGGCAAGGCTAGTTCTGCAGGGTTACTGGACTGAGACAGTCACACTGGACCAGCAGTCATGTGTTGCTGAAACAAGGTCTGAAATGCCCCCCGGGAAGGATTACTTATCTCTATGGAGACAGCAAGTTCCTGTTTAATGATGTGTCAAAGCATGAACGCTTGACCTCTCATAGCTGAAGGTCGCTAAGGTAAACTTTCTCCTCTACACTGATGGCACAGAGGCATAGCAGGTGTGGCCTGAATATTTTATGTTTGTTTCATATTCAAAGCAACTAATCACCTAAAACACCAGTATTTGGTTGAATTATCAAATAAATCACAATGATGACTGAAATACCAGTTTCATCTACTCCTGCATGAATGTTGTGTTTGCTGTTGTTTGGGACTGCATTAAATTGAAAGATGTTTGTAATGTTTGTCCACCACCATCTGCAATATGCAGGTCCAACACAACACCTACTCATATCCTCCACATTACCATTGCACAGTATTACATTAGACTGGTAGACCAAGTAACTCACTGTAAATAAACAAGCATTAAAAGTCAAGGGATGATGACATATCAATGCAAATACTTTAATTATTTAATTTATTTAAATTTAATTTAGTTATTTTATTTAATTTATTTAAATTTGATTTTTAGCTGATTTAATTATCATGGTTGATGTGTGCCACTGGAAGCATTTGGTTCGAGAAACTTAGTTTCTAGCATTGAAAAAGAGAGAATCCCCAGATTAATTAATTATTTTTTTTCTGAAATAAACATAAACAATGTTTACCTGAATTATTTAACCCCAAACTTTCAGCTCGCAAATATCAGGACAAGTAATCAACATGTCCATGTGGAAATGCAAAGAAATGATGGTTTGTTATGGTTGTGCCCCCCCGGGAACATCATTGTAACATTTACTATATATATATAGATATATCTATATATATAGATATAGATATATCTATGCTGGATAATGTTGTTGTTCTACGTGGTGAAAAGTTGTCAGACATCACAGCCAGGCGACTGTCCATCCATCTAAATATGTACACCGTCTGTCTGGAAGTCTACATATGCTATTTGTAATTTCCTGACAAAGGGGGGGCTGGTGTGTATATGTGTGTGTGTGTGTGTGTGTGTG